>VMDO01001069.1:0-233237 GCA_007922755.1 Pedetes capensis
TCGCAGACTCTGATTCAGCAGGTCTGGTGGAAGTGAGCTCTGGGACTCTGCATTTTAACATGCTTGCAAGTGATGCCAATGCTACTGGTCCATGGGCATTCTGAGAAGCAAGGCAATAGAAAGAGGAGAGAGAGCGAGAGCTTATGGATTTAAGGAGTGGATGGAGAAAGTAGAGACAGCTTTTCTTTTTTAGAAGATTAGAAGTGAAAAGTGAAAGATGCCATTTAATTTGGGAATATCCCACCCAGGTATTTTCTGTGACTCTTTCTCTGCCTTGTCATTATCACTCCAACTTATCCCAACCAGATTTATGTCCCTCTTTCCTAGACTGTTATTAAAACCTCTTAGCTAAGCTCCCTGAACCTACTCTTATCCATTTTTTTTTTTTTCCTGCCATGGAGTCCTGCGGTAGCTAGGTAAAGGCCATGGTCCCATTCTCTGAATGATGATTTTAAACAATAAATGAACACACAGAGGATGAATCTTGCCAAGTTCACCGACCCCTGGAATTCTTTCATGGATCATGTGGGTTTCCATGGAGCCTAGTTAAGAACCAGAACAAGATGGGGTTGGAATGGGGTGGGAAATGGGGAAGAGCACGAAGTGGCTGGGGAGAGTACTGTACAGGAGAAGCCTGCATCCGCCAAGTTCCCTACCGGCCGCACGCACTGCCTGGCCTGCTCTCCCTGACCACTGAGCTGCAGTGCCTGGGCCAGGCCCAGGAGGTGGTTAGTCATCTCTTCCAGATCTTTTCTTTCCTGTTCTTAGTCTTAAAAGCTGTTGTTGGGTGGACACATTATTCACTGTTAATGTGGGGAAAACTTTTTGAAAATGCCATCTTTTTCCTGTACAGAAAGAAAATCATTACTGTGTTGAAAGCATGTACGTAGAGAATAAACATATGATCTATTCGTGGAAAGTGTTATTTGGGAGTTTTGTGGGAGTTTTTTGGTTTTTTATTATTTCTTTTCATTATTGTTTTATTTTTGTTTGCTGGCCTCGAACTCATGATGCTCCTGCCGAAGCCTCCCAAGTACTGGGATTATAGGGGAGCACTGCCACACCCACCTGTTGGGACTTTCAAAGCAGTACCTTATCTAAATGGGCTGGGATTTAGCTCAGTTGGTAGAGCGCTGTGCTGCAGTCTCTGAGGTCCTGAGTTCAATTCCCAGCACCGCAAAAATGGGAGAAGGACCTGGCAATCCACTCCCAAGGCAATCCCGAAATAGTCAGCCATTGAAAACCCTATGAGGGCCGCTATGAGTCGGATACTGACTCGACGGCACCTAACAACAACAACAACAACCTTGCCTGAAGATAAAGCGCTAAGTTCTGAGTAACTCTTTCTAGTCTCACCTGAGCAGTGTCAGGAAGTGGGTTCTGGGATCACAGGGTTTGACTGCCTGTGTGACCTTGAGCAAGTTACTTAATCTCTTGGTTCATGTTTATATTGTTGTTAAGTGCCATTGAGCCAGATCTGACTCAGTGACTCTAAATACAGTAGAACGAAACATTACCCAACACTGTGCCATGTACACAATCTTTATGTTTGAGCCACTGTTGTAGTCACTGTGTTTCTTCTAATTTTGAGTCATGCCACATCAGCAAAAGGAAGTCCCAGGGACTTTACCTCATCCCTGTCATTAAGGTCCACCCTACTTTGAGGAGCAATTCTTCTCTAGTTGTTTCTTAAATGCCTTCCAGCCCGGAGGGCTCATTTTCTGGTACTATATTTGACAGTGCTTTTCTGCTATTCAAAGGGTTTTCAATGGCTAATTGTTTTGAGAGTGGGCTGCTGGGTCCTTCTCCCTAGTCTGTCTTAGTCTGGAAGCTCAAGTGAAACCTGTCCACCATGCGTGGTCCTACTGGTATCTGAAATACCATGGCATAGCTTTCAGCATCACAGCCACACTCAAGCCCCCACAAAACAACAAGCTGACAGATACATGGGGGTCCTTTTTATAAAAGATGTCAAATAATATCTATTATGAAGGTTTCTTTTGTGGATTAAATAAATTAGGACAGATGTTCTTTGACTTACAGTGAGATTGTTGTTGTTATTAGGTGCTGTTGAGTTGGATACGACTCATAGCGACCCTTTGTACAACAGAATGAACACTCCCTGACACTGTACCATGCTTGGCACTATTGTCAGTGCTTCTCTGCTATTCATAGGGGTATCAATGGCTGATTATTTTAGGATTGTTTTCAAGTGGGTTTTCAGGTCCATCTCCCATTTTTGTGGTACTGGGGATCACACCCAGGACCTCAGTGCAAAGCAGCACTCTACCAACTGAGCTAAACACTTACATCTTCATAAACCCGCCAGAAGTTGAAAATATCATAAATGCACTTAGTACATTTAAATCACCAGGCACTGTAGATTAGCCTGGCTCACCGTATTGTGCTCAGAACATTTGGGCAAAATCATCTAAGACAAAACCTATTTTGTAGTAAGGTGTTGACTGTCATGTAATCTATTGCATACTGTACTGAAAGTAAAAAGGAGAATGGGCAAATGAGTATGTTTTTGCGCCACTATAAAGTAAAAAATTGTAAGTCAAGCCGTCATGAGTGCTTTGGGGACCGACTGTACTTGTAAAATGCCTCAATAGTTGCTGGCACACAGTAATTTCTTTAAAAATGTTAGCTGTCATTATCTTTTAAAAAATATTTTAAGTGCTAAAGCATAGCAAACTACTAGATTGTATGCTAAAATGTTATTTTATCATGGCTCATAGTATAAAGTCACCATTGTACTTGGCTTTATGTGTCTTTCAGTTATGTGAATTGTCATTTTAGAATTTTCCTTTTGCCCTTGCATCATTTTCTGTATTTATTTTGTTGTCATGTGCTGTCTTGTACCTGTAACACCTCCTCTAGTGACTAGATTGTTTGGTGTGTGAAAATCTAATTCACATTCATTAGTTGAGAGTTATGTCAGCCATTGAATTGATGTTTCACCTTTTCTTTTTAATATAAGAGACATTGTGAGAGGTTTCAGCTGCAAAATGAATATATTATGGACACTCCCTTCAAATTGCTTAGAACCTCCGGGGAAACAGATGTTTAATAGATATATGCACAAATAAGTAGAGGATTGAGAATGCTGGGGGTTGAGATTATTAAGGAGAGTAGACAAAGCATATGCCTAAGAGGAAGACATTGAGCTAAGTCATAAAGGAAGTGAAGAGCTTAGACATGAAGATTTCAGGCAGAGGGATCCGCTGGGGCAAAGGGCCTGGGGCTGGCACTTGTTTGGCCTGTTCAGGAACCTGCAAAGAAGGCTGTGTGGCTGGAATAGAATGAGAGAGGAGTCAAGTGGCAGGAAATAAGGACCAAGGTGGTAACAGGGGTTGGGTCATGATTTCTTCTTCGTGGGAGACTTGGAGAAGGCTGGAGGGCAAGTGACATGGAGGAGAACTTTGAAGAGTGTGTAGACTCTCCCAGCTGCAGAAGACAGGGAAAGGCATCTGAGGCCAAGGGTTCAATAACTGACACAAGTCAGCAGAGAGGGGTGAGCATTCAGCCACGGCTATGGCCTACAGCCTTGCCATTCACACCGTGGTTCACAGAACAGAGGCATCAGCCATCCCCCAGGAAGCTGTGAGGCATGCAGGTCGTGGGCCTCCCTGCAACCCTGCTGGAGCCAAATGCGCATTTTAACTAGCAGGCAGTTTGTAAGCTTCTGGGGTGTAGAGAAGCCCCGGCTAGGGCAGGCTTTGCTTTCAAGCTGAGGCGTTCTTGGACGTGCCCCAGAAGCTGACGGGAGGGGAGAGCTGCTGTGGGTAAATTGGCTGCTACTTCAGCTTCACCAGAGAAGCTTGTTTTTGTCCTTGTTGTTGTTTTTAATGGAGACACTGCATATAATATGTACAGGGGAAGAAAGATTCTGGAGCCCAGAAGTTTGAAAACCACAATGGTGAATGGTGGAGAACATTAGGAGATGGTTGGAAAAAAAATAGCTTGAGGCCAAGATTTGAAGGGCTGAGTAGTTGATGTTTGTTAGAGAAAAACTAATAACTCTGGCAAGGGTCACTTTATAATTTATTGTAAATCTCACATGACTCTTAGCCTTGAAATTTCACTGTTACTTCTTAGTATGTTTTGTACTGTTTGAAGTCATTTCTCACTTTTTCCCCTCTCCTTAAAGTGCCATCTAGTGTCTTACCCCTTTGTCTTCCCCGCAGTGGATATCCTTGATTAGAAAGCATTGAATATGGGCCCAGTGCAGTGATGCACACCTGTAATCCCAGCGACTCAGGAGGCAGAGGCAGGAGGATTGCAAGTTCGAGGCCAGAGACAGCCTGTATAACTTAGTAAGACTCCGTCTGAAGATAAAAAATTAAAAAGGGGCTGAGGGTGCAGCTCAGTGGTGGAGCGCTTGCCTAGCCTGTGTGAGGTCCTGAATTCAAGCCCTAGTACAAAAAAAGAGGAAGCATTGAATACACAGAAGCCATTGGCTCCTCTGCTTCTACCACCCAATCTGCTAACTTTTACACTGCTGAATCTATTAGTCCCCAAACAGGCTGGAGGGCAGTACCATCCACTTTGAAAGGTACTAGCCACCCGTGGCTGTTTTGATTTCAATTAATAAAACTTAAATTCCGTTTCTTGTATAAAATACTCAGTAGCCACTTGAGGTGAGTGACTGCTGATTGGACACTGTGACTGCAGTCTGTTCCTGTCTCCCGGAGCCCTCTATTGGGCAGTCCTCACTGCTCCACAGCCTCCCATCTGGAAAACACAACCAACTGCCGAGACAACAAAAGTGTCGCTCTGCCCTCACACCTCTCACCGGGGCGTCCACTCAGCTTCTCTGTGTTTTTCACAGCTGAAATTAAAGAGCTGTGTCTAAAGCTGCTGCCTCCCCGGTCATCTGCCTACTTCTGAACTTAGTCCTGCCCAGCTTTCACCCCACCCCTTCCAGGAAACCGCTCTATCTCAGCAGTATCAGCAAAGCTCTGGTCTTCAAATCTAGGGGCTCCTTTTTGGAGGGTTTCCTTTTCCTTCTGCCTTGCTGGCCATTCCTTTTTGGGAGCCTCCTTGGACTCTTCCTCCTTTATTCAGTCTCATATTGCATTGGGAAAAGCTGTTGCAAAGACCTCTTTAACGTATTGAAAAGTAAATATGTCACGTTGAAGACAAAGATGCACCTGACTCATGCCATGGTATTTTCAGTTGCATCATATGCTTGTGAAAGCTGGATCATAAATAAAGGAGACAGGAGAAGAGTTGATGCTTCTGAATTATGGTGCTGGAGACAAATATTAAATATACCATGGGCTGCCAAAAAGAACCAACAAATCTGTCCTAGAAGAAGTGCAATCAGAGTGCTCCTTGGAAGCAAGGATGGCTAGACTGCAGCTTACATATTTTGGACATGTAGTCAGGAGGGACCAATCCCTGGAGAAAGATATCATGTTTGGGAGAGTGGTGAGTCAATGAAAAAAAAGAAGACCCTCAACTATACGGATTAACACAGTGTCTAAATGGGCTTAAACTTAAAAAGTTCGTGTGCCTGGCACAGTTGTTGTTGTTGTTAGGTGCTGTGGAGTTGGTATCTGACTCATAGTGACCCTCAGAGGGTTTTCAATGGCTGACTGTTTCGGGATTGCGTTGGGAGTGGATTGCCAGGTCCTTCTCCCATGTTTGAGGTGCTGGGAATTGAACTCGGGACCTCAGAGACTACAGCACAGGGCTCTATCAACTGAGCTAAATCCCAGCCCCACCTGGCACAGTATCGAGTAGCATTTCATTGTGTTGTATATAGGGTCTCTATGAGTTGATCCTGACTCAATGGCACCTAACAACCACAATGGTTGCAATGCTCCAGGACTCTGTTATTATGTTCTACAACTCCATGTATTATCCCTGCATGATCTCATTCAGTATCATGGCTTTTGACCCCATTTTTTGCTAATGATTGAGAAAGTTAAAGCTTCAGCTCTGACCTCCCTCTCAGGTTCTGTGTTCAGTGTTTTTTATTTACCAGGTACCGTTGCATGATTTCCTAGTTGATATCTTAGAGATCCTAAGCAGGACCTTGATTTTCTTCCCTCACTCTACCCCACCCCTTACAATGCCTTAAGCCAGTGCCTTCCTCATCTCAGTAAATGTGCCATCATCTACCCATGTGCCGAAGCCAAATCTAGGCACTAACCTAGATTCTTCTTTTCCTCACCATCCCCTACTCACATCACATGTCTGAATCTCAAATCTCCATACTGCTCTCTTCCTGCTGATGTCCTCTTCTCTTGAGCATTGCGGTACAGTTCTGATTGGTCTCTCTGTATTTACCCTTGACATACTTCAGTTCAAGTTCTCTACAGCAGTAGCTGAGTGACCTTTCTGAAGTGTGTATGACACCATCTGACTTCCTCAGTTAAACTTTCCAAAGGCTTCCCATTGCATTTAGAATAAAATCTGGACTCTCTTCTGAAGCTTTTGTTTTTTTCTTGTGTTGCTGAGGAGTGAACCCAGGGCCTCAGGCATGCTAGGAGAACGCTCTGCCACCCAGCCACTCCCCCAGCCCTGGGCTCTTTGCTGGGGCTCACAAAATCTTAGTGCCCTGGCCCCCTTCCCTCTCTGCTCTCATTGGTGCTATCTGTCCTCATTGCGTCTGCATCCCTGGCACACTGGGATGGCAACACTGATCTTTTTCTGATTTTTAAACAAGACAAGCTCAGAGCAACCACAGGGCTTTTACATTTATTTTCTCTTGGTTAAGAGTGTTCTTCCCTCAGATCTTTGAAGAGTTGCCCTCTGGATGGCCTCTCCGGCCTTGTAATCTATCTGTCATATACTCTTCTCTTCTCTGTGACACTTAATATTGCCTGAAACTGAGTTATTTACATGTGTATTATTTATCTACCCCAGCTAGAATGATGAGTTCCACAGCAACTTTGACTATGTCTTATTTACTAGCTGTACCCCTACACCTAGAACAAATTATATGGTCTGTGCTGAGTAAATATTGTTGAGTGAATGAGTTTAGCTGAGACTCCATACAGTAGGCCAGTAGTGCTCAGGTGGCGCACTGTGAGCCCCTCCATATTAAATTTTCATCAACATGTGAAGGTTGTTTTTGTCATGATTGAGCATTGTGTTTAGAACATTTTGCTGATGAGGTTGTGCAATGCAGTACAGAGAGGGGAAAACTTGCTGCAAGTTGGTGATAAGAAGTGTGGGGTAACCACAAGCCCATGCCAAAGAAAGAGGTTCTGCTTACAGAGCATGCAGGAACTTTGCCTTGTGAACAGAACAGAGAAGTTTCAGAGAAGAAAGCAGCTTCCTCAAACTGGCAAAATGCTTGAACTGTGTGAAGGCTATGAATACATTTCTAAATAGTCTGAGATGTTATTATGTAGAACAGTAGCAACACAGCCTCATTATTGACTTGTTCTTTGTGTTGTTGTTATTGTTAGGTGCTGTCGAGTTGAGTCCAACTCATAGTGACCCTATGTACAGTAGATCGAAACACTTTCTGATTCTGTGCTAGGCACACGATCTTATTTGTGTTTAAGCCCATTGTTGCAGACACTATTTTGATCCATTTGGTGAAGGGTTTTATAGTGGATCTCTTAATTTCAGACATGCCTTGAAAATTTCCAGTGTTCAGAAGTGTGCCATAAGTTAAGTTTGTTGTTGTTGTTCTTGGGTGCCGTTGAGTCGGTGTCCGACTCTATCTGCAGCAGGTGAAACACAATTGTTGGTGCTTCTCTGCTAGCCATAGGGTTTTGAACAGCTGATTGTTTTTTGGGAGTGGGTTGCTAGGTCCTTCTCCCAAACCTACAACATCTGATATTTCCAGGCAGTCTCCCATCCAAGTACTCACCAGGCCCGACCTTGCTTAGCTTCCAAGATCTGACAGGGGTCGGACACCACAGTGGTACAACTGCAGGCAAGTTAAGTTTAAGATTCCATAAATGCCATGAGAATCGTTCTGGTTTCACTGTCTCAGGTCTTGGCAGGTCTTTCTCTATGATATATTGTTTCTATTTGTCTTTCCCCTGGTGTCTCATGGTGATGTGTATTTGGTTCATCTTGGCTATGAACTGCTTCATTTTTCTTGCACAGTTATTTAGGAAGTATTCTTTGAGTCTTAAGGTGAAGGTCTGACCCACCAGGGAGGTTTAAAAAAAGTTTCTTTTTGTCAGGTGTCTAGGGATACTACAAACTGAATTCAAACTGAATTCACAGCTTGGAATTTTTTTGACCTCTTAGTGATATAAATTTGGGTTGCAGTTCCCTGGGGGGTAGAGTGGGTTATTTTTGCTTCACCCTTGCCCTGTGGTTGTGACCTTTCTTGACATAGCCTTATGGAGAAAAGGTTTCCTGTTGGACTGCAAATGTTGAGGGACTGCGCCTAGGCTCTGCCTTCTGTTTCTTCCCACCCACAAGACCCTGGAAGTTCTCAGGGCTAAACTGGCTAATGTCACTAACTTACTGCTCTTGCAGTCAGCTTTCACTTTGATTTTGGCAGGTTTTCTCCTGCCTCTTCAGCTTTTTTATACCTTTAAGAAGGTTCTTTAAAAATACTTTATTCGGGATGTTTGTTTTCAGTGGTAGAGTCAATCTGAATAACCCTATCAGTAGAATTGGAAATCAGCACCAAACTTTCATTTCTTTTTCTTTTTTTTTCCTCCCTCCCTCCCTCCCTTCCTTCCTCCCTTCTTTGTGATTCTGGGAATAGAAGCAAGGGACCTGCATATGCTGGACAAGTTTTCTACCACTAAGTTAAACTCCAATACAGCACTAATGTCTTAAGGGATGCCACTCGCTAATTGAAGGGGTGATATGTCAGCCATAGGGAAGTCCTGGGGCCCTCCTTTGGAGGCATCAATAGAGGAGTCAGCAGGGCAGGGGAAGGAACTGGAGGAGGAAGAAAGGAAACCATGCTGTCCACTGGGTATGAGGCCATGAGAACCTGGGCTGGGGCCGTGTGGTATAACAAAGAGAAAGAATCTGCCCGGAGACATTTCAGAAGTAGAACCAGCTGCCTTTGGTGACCGTGAGGCAACAGATAGGAAAATGTGTTAGTTAGCTTCCTGTCACTGTAATGAACTACCAGAGATGATCAACTTGAAAAGAGAGAAGGTTTCTTTGGCATAGACTTTTGGAGGCAAAAGGCTATGATCGATTGGCCCCATTGTTTTGGGCCTGTGGCAAGGCAGCATGTCATTGGTAGGGGTACATGGGGAAGCAAACTGCTCATCTTATCAGCCAGGAGGCACAGAGAGAAAGAGATTAAAAAAAAAAAAAAAACAGAGAGAGAGGGAAAGGGAGGGAGGAAAGGGCTGGAGTCCAATAATTCCCATTGAGGGCACACCCCCTGTGACCTAAGGACCTCACACAAGCCCCCACCTCTTAAAGCCTCCACCACCTCTCAGTAGCACACCTTGGGAACCAATCTGTTAACACATGGCCCTTTGGAGGTCATTCAACATCTAAAGTATAGCAAAAGGAGTTGAGGATGATCACAGATTTTTCTAGTTTTGTTGTTAGATGCCCTTGAGTCAGGTCCAACTCATAGTGACCCTATGTACAACAGAAGGAAACACTCCCCAATTCTGTGCCAGGCACATGATCGTTTTTATGTTTAAGGTCATTGCTGTAGACACTGTATCAATCCATGTAGTTGAGGGTCTTCCTATTTTTTGTTGACTGCCACTCTCCCAAACACGATGTCTTTTTCTAGGGATTGGTCACTCCTGACAACATGTCCAAAATATATCAGATGCATTCTAGCCATCCTAGCTTCCGAGGAGCACTCTGATTGATTTTCTTCTAGAACAGATCTGTTGGCTCTTTTGGCAGTCCATAGTATATTCAATATTCATCTCTAGCACTGTAATTCAAGAGCATCAGTTCTTCTCCTGTCTCCCTTATTCAGCAACCAACTTTCACAAGCATATGATGCAACTGAAAATACCACGGCATGGTCAGGTGCACCTTCGTCTTCAATGTGACATCTTGGCTTTTTAACACTTTGAAAAGGTCTTTTGCAACAGCTTTACTCAATTTTATGCATCTTTTAATTTCTTGACTGCTGCCACAGGTGTGGATTGTAGAAACAAGTAAAGCAAAATCCTGGACAACCTCAATCTTTTTTCCATTTATCATGAAGTTGTGTACTGACCCAGTTTGTAAGGAGTTTTGTTTTGTTGATGTTGAGTTGCAATCCATACTGAAGGCTGTGTTCTTTGATCTTCATCAGCAAATGTTTCAAATCCTCTTCACTTTTAGCAAGTGGAGTTGTGCCATCTACATAATGCAGGTTGTTAATGAGTCTTCCTCCAATCAAGATGCCACATTCTTCTGCATAAAGTCCAGCTTCTCAGGTTATTTGTTCAACATAGAGATTAAAGAGGTATGGTGAAAGGATACAGCTCTCATGCACACCTTTCTTGACTTTAAACCAGGTGATGTTTCCTTGTTCTGTTCAAACAACTGCCTCATCCATGTATAGATTCCTCAAGAGTACAATTAAGTGCTCCGATTTTCCCATCCTTTGCAGTGTTATCCATAATGTATTGTGATCAACACAGTCAAATGCCTTTGCATAGTCAACAACATAATAGACAGTCATCTTTCTTGTATTCCCTGCTTTTGGCCAGTATCTATCTGATATCAGCAGTGATGTCCCTGGTTCCATGCCCTCTTCTGAATCGGCTTGATTGTCTGGAAGTTCCCTGTCTTTATACTGCTGAAGTCATTTTTGAATGATCTTTAGCAAAATTTTACTTGCATTTGATATTAATGATATCATTCAATAATTCCCACAATCAGTTGGATCCCCTTTCTTGGGAATAGGCACAAATATTAATCTCTTCCAGTCAATTGACCACATAGATATTTTCCAAATCTCTTGGCATAAACAAGTGAGCACCCTCAGTGCTGCATCTGTTTGTTGAAAC
Organism: Pedetes capensis; assembly: GCA_007922755.1. Classification (NCBI taxonomy): domain Eukaryota; kingdom Metazoa; phylum Chordata; class Mammalia; order Rodentia; family Pedetidae; genus Pedetes; species Pedetes capensis. The sequence goes on from VMDO01001069.1 coordinate 10,920, forward strand.
AGCTCAGTTTGTATTCCACTAATTCTTGGAGACTTGTGTTTTGCCAGTTCTTTCCAGCCCGCTTCCACTTCATCCTTTAGTACCATTGATTGGTTCCTGATCATATGCAGCCTCTTGAAATGGTTGGTCATCCACCAATTGTTTTTGGTATAATGACTCTATGTATTCCTTCAATCTTCTTTTGATGTTTCCTATGTTATTTAATATTTTCCCTGTAGAATTCTTCACTATTGCCACTTAAGGCTTAAATTTTTTCTTTAATTCCTTAAGTTTGAGAAAAACAGAGTGTGCTCTTCTCTTTTGGTTTTCCATTTCCAGAGCTTTGCACACACCTTTATAATATCTGATTTTGTCTTCTCAAATTGCCCTTTGAAGTCTTCTGTTTAATTCCTTAATTTCGTCATGTCTTCCTTTTACTTTAGCTGCTTGATGTTCAAGGGCAAGTTTCAGAGTCTCTTTTGACATGTAATTTTGTCTTTTTTTTTTTCTGTCTTTTGAATAACCTTTTGCTTTCCTCAGGGATGATGCCTTTGATGTCATACCATAACTCATCTGGTCTTCTGTCATTAGTGTCTAATGCATTAAACCTGTCCTTGAGGTGGTCTCTGAACTCAGATGGAATACACTCAGCGTCATATCTTGGCTCTCGTACACTTGTTCTAATTTTCTTCAGTTTCCATTTGAGCTCACAGATGAGCAGTTGATGGTCTGATCCACAATCAGCACCTGGTCTTCTTATGACATTTGATATGGAGCTTTTCCATCATTTCTTTCCACAAATGTAGTCAATTTTTGTGTCTGTATGTTCCATCTGGTGAATTCCATGTGTATAGTAGCCATTTATGTTGGTGAAAAAATATATTTGCCATGAAAAGGTCATTGGTCTGACAAAATTCTATCATGCGTTCTCCAGCACAGTTTCTGTCACCAAGGCCATATTCTCCAACTACCGAGCCTTCTTCTTTGTTTCCAACTTTTGTGTTCCAGTCACAAGTGATTATCAGTCCTGATTGCATGTTTGATCTATTTCAGATTGCAGAAACTGGTAAAAATCTTCCCTATCTTCATTTGTAGCCTTAGTGATAGGTGCATAAATTTGAATAATGGTCATATTGACTGGCCTGCTTTGTAGGCATATGGATATTATTCTCCCACTGACAGCATTATACTTCAGGACAGATCTTGAGATGTCTTTTTTGATGATGAATGCAACCCCATTTCTCTTTAATCTGTCATTCCTCGCATAGTAGACTGTATGATTATCTGATTCAGAATGGCCCATGCCAGTCCATTTTAGCCACTGATGCCTAGAATGTTGTTTATGTGCTCCATTTCCATCTTGACAAATTCTTATTTTCCTTGATTCATACTAGATACATTCCATGTTCCAATTATTAGTGGATGTTTACAGTTGTTCCTTCTCATTTTGAGTAGTGCCACATCAGCAAATAGTGGTCCCTTGGGCTTTATTCCAACATTAAAGTAGACTCTGTGGAGGCAACTCTTCCCTAGTCATCTTTTTAGTGCCTTCCAACCTGGGGGACTCATTTTCCGGCACCATATCTGACAGTTTTTCTCTACTATTCATTCAGTTTTCAATGGCTGATTGTTTTGGGAGTGGTCTGCCAGGCCCTTCTCCCTAGGCTGTCTTAGTCTGGAATCTCAGCTGAAACCTGGCCACCATAGGTGACCCTGCTGGTATCTGTAATACTGGTGGCATAGCTTTCAGCATCAAAGCAACACACAGTCCCTCACAGTACTGCAAATATAGCTTTCTTACCATTCAAACTCTCCATTACATTATCTTTCGGACTGTTAGCTAAAAAACAAAACAAAAACAAAAACAAAACAATAAAAAAACCCTAATATCTGTGTGTAAGCTGCTAATTTGTGGAAATGATTATATTTCTTATTTTGAAGTTTTCACAAATATTACAGTTTATTCACAGCATTTGGTAGTTAATTCATCATATAATGTTACCAATCTAAAGAGATTCCTGAGAGGTGGTTTTGTTTTTTTTTGTGTGTGTGTGTGTGTGGTACTGGGGGTTGAACCCAGGGCATTGCGCCTGCATGCTCTGCAAGTGCTGGACCGCTGAGCTGCACCCTCAGTCCATTTTTTTTTTTTTTTTTTAGTTTTTGAGACAGGGTCTCACTAAATTGCGCAGACTGCCTCTGGTCTCGAACTTGCAATCCTCCCGCCTCTGCCTCCCAAGCCGCTGGGATTACAGGCGTGCACCACCGTGCCCGGCGCCTGAGAGGTGGTTTAATGGTCCAGCCTAAACCAGCACCTTATTTTATGAAACATTATTTTTCATATCTGAAGTTCCACTGATAACCTATAACTGTTTGGTTTTTCTTTTAAGTGTTTTCTCGTAGTATCAATAGTTCATCATGACCCATATATAATTTCTAAATAACTTCTCTGCTTCTTGTGTGCTCTTGTACAGTGCCCATAGAAGTTAGGAATGGAGTTTGTATGGAGTTCTTTCTTTCTTGAGCTAACTATATTGGTAAGGATATGGTCTCTGGCTTTATAACCATTAGCATAGATAACTGGATTTCTAGGATACTCAAAGACTAGAAATTTTGTCTCAAATTATTTTTATCTAATATCTCATTTTAATTTCCTACAAAACCTTTACTTTCAAAAAGAATTCTCCCAGTTTTGCACACCCCCACGAGTGAGCACATCCTTCACAAGTGTGCCCTAACACCTGAATTTCTGTGCCAGTAAGCAACTGCCTTTCAAAACTCGCCCTCACTTTTATGGCCAGCACATGAGAAGAAACTTTTCCTTTCCACTGTCTGCTCTGTCTCAGAACCAGGACCTCAGGCTTTTGCCACAACATTAGGATTTGGAGTTCATTTCCTGTAGAAACAAGCAACCAACTTACAAATGCATGTTTGGAACAGAACCCATTTATAAATTAGGTCCTGCCTGCACCCATGTGAGAAGTTCAAATGTGTTGGCATAGAAAGGTCTGTTCAGCAACAATTATGATAAACTTACAAGGCTTTTTTCTTAATGGCACATCAAGCCAAAGTAGGAGGATGGAAGGAAATTTAAGTGACATCTAAAAAGAAAAAAATAGGTTAAGAGAAACTAATATATCATTTCCTCTTGTAGTTTGGCATCAGATGCTTACAAATTTAAAGTATGCCAATGAATATTGGATCTAATAAATAGTTAATAGTGAATATTTTTATTATATGTTTTATAAATCTTTGTTCTTATGTGTAATTAAGTGAACTATAAACATTCACGGTTTCAGTGGAAATTAAGTTCTAATAAGTACAGGTATATATTTTCTGAAAAACTTGAAACATACAAATATAGAGAAAAATTCCCTCAAATATTCTACTTAGAAGTAACCAGTGATAATGTTTTGCTGTGTTTCTTTCTGATTTTTATTCTATTGAGATTACATTGTCTATATATTTCTTCATCATTTAATGTGTCCTTCATGATGATAATTTTTTAACTTTTAATGACTGCCTAATAAACTTTTGCCTGCAGCCATACCACTACGGCATCCAGTCCTGTCAGATCTTGGAAGCTAAGCAGGGTCCAGCCTGGTTAGTACTTGGATGGCAAACTGCCTGGGAACACCAGGTGCTGTAGGCCTGGGAGAAGGACCTGGTAACCCCCTCCTAAAAAACAATCAGCCATTGAAAACCCTATGAATAGCAGAGAAGCACTGACAATAGTGTTTCTCGCCTGTTGTTTGTAGGGTCACTGTGAGTCAGACACTGACTTGAGAGCACCTAACAACAACAATAAATTTTTAATAGCCCATCTATTGGTTCTGAGTTTTTGCTATTATAGGTAATGCTGCTATCAAAATCTCTCTATATAAAACTTGTTCTTGGATGATTTTCCTAGAACAGATTTCCCTTTGGAGGAGTTTCTTTGTCAAAGCATATGGAATATTTTAAGGCTCTTGGTACCCACTATCATGTTCCTCTCAAGAAAGGTCATACCAGTTTATAATTCCAGTAATGTGGTGTTCACTTCTTTACCCTATCTTCTGATTTGAATATTTCTAAGATGCACAATAAAGACTGGAATGAAAAGATATCCTTTTCCTTACCTATGCTCTTTGCTATCATTTGAATCTTGAATGTCCCCCAAATACCAGTGCGTTAAAGGCTTTGTTGCCTGTCTGTGGTGCTATTGGGAGGTGGTGAAACCTTTAAGAGATGGGGCCTAGTGTTAGGAAGTTGGGTCCCTGGAGGAGTGCCCTTGGAGGAGATACGGGGCCCTGTTTCCTTCTCTCTCAGTCTGTCTGTTACTCTTTCTTCTCTGCTACCATGAAGTGAACGGGCCTCTTCTGCTAGGTACTCCTACAGTCATCTACTGTGCTGCCACAGGGACACTGACAACATGAGCCAAGATAAACCTTTTTTTCTCGTACGTCAATTATCTTTGGCATTTTTGTCATAGTGATAGAAAGCTGACTAACACAGTCTTAAATCTCTAGTTCAGAGGGATTTGTCACGAGTTCAGCAGAAGAGGTACATGCATGGGGAGTGTAGAGGTGATGAGGCTGGGAGTTGGAGGAGTGCCATCAGGTAGGCTACCTGGTCCAGAAGGCTGCCCTTGAAGCTTCTACTTGACGATTTCTTTCTTCATTCTGCTTTAGACTCCTCAGGTTCTCTGAAGCAAAATCTATTTTTGTTATTTGGCTGTTTAAATAAAAGCAGCAAGACTAAATGTCAGTTTTCCTAGTAGTACAGAGTCAGGAAGTTGGGGTGGAAATGGAGCAGGATGGTGGGGCTAGGGGTCATTTGGAGGCTGGTGATTTGTCAGGTGGAGGGTGCCTGGACCTCAGAAGCAGGTTGTTTACCCTAAGCCATACCCTATGTGACTTACCCTATGCCTAGTCCAAAGCATGTGATGGCAGGCAAAATTTTTCAAACGAGTATACAGCTGGGAGTTTGTGGTTGGTTATCCAGTCTGACTACAACATTAGACTTGACCTGTGGATGAGTCACATGGAACTGTTCAGAAAATGAAACATGACAACCACTCAGGTCCATAATTAGAGTACATGTGTGTTTACTTTTTGAAGGTTGGGTGTTATCACCTTTCTGTGGCCCTGTGTTTTGCCTTGGAGCTTGATTCCATGAGTGTCCACTGAGTTTCTCAGCATTATCTGGTATGACTATGTCAGTCATCTCTGCTGACTTCTCAGCCATCCTGATTCCTCAAAGGACCAAATGTAGAGAGGGAAGTTTCACCAGATAACTGAATGCCCAGGCTTCCCTCTGTATGTCGTCGATAGGTGCCCTGGAGTCAGACGTGACTCATGGAGACCCTATGTACAACAGAACAAAACACTTCCCAACACTGTGCCATGCTTACTGTCTTTTTATGTTGGAGCCCATTGTTGTAGACACTGTGTTTGAGTCATGCCACATCAACAAAAGGAGGTCCCAGGGGCTTTACTCCATTTCTGTCATTAAGGTTGACTCTACTTTGAGGTGGCAACTCTTCCTTAGTTGTCTTTTGAGTGTCTTCCAACCTTCTATTCATAGGGTTTTCAATAGCTAATTGTTTCCTAAGTAGGCTGCTGGGTCCTTCTGCCTAGTCTGTCTTCGTCTGTAAGCTTAGTCTGAAACCTGCCCATCATGGGTGGCCCTCCTGGTATCTGAGATACTGCTGGTATAGCTTTCAGCACCACAGCAATACGCAACCCCCCACAGCACAAGCTGACAGACACGTGGGGGTCCTTCTGTATAGATAACAGATATTCAGAAAGAAGAATCCAATATACTTTCAGTATTTAATTGTCAGTGTTAATTCTCCTGAGAGCATACAGGGAGGAGGTAGAGAAGGAACAAAAGTAGGGGTGTCCTAGAAAGAAAGGAAAGGCCAGGTGTATAAACCAAAGCCAGCCTGAGCCTGAGGATGTTTTATTTTGACAGTAGTGACTATAATTGCTAAAATTCAGGAAGCTTAAATTACTGACTGTTTTAGATGATGCAGCCTTTAAAATTAGCCCTCATAATAATTTCTTTTAACACTGAGACTTAATTGATTCTTATTTTTAAAGCTTTAGTAGGAAATTAAGGACCCTTTGTAAAAGATGATAATATACATTTCACTTGGATGATTACCTAAAGAGAATTATTTCTTATCCTGTTATTACTTAAAAATATTAAATGTTTGGCACAAAAACTAGACCATTCTGAATAGGATTTGGGAAGTAGGTTCAGTATGAAAGAACCATATGCAATTTTTCATTAATTTCAATATAAAAGCTTTCAAAATTATGGATATAACTTTTCCATGCCCTTTCTCTTATCAAAAATATAGAAATAAGAAATTACCTTGAGTGAAAAATTTCTGCAAGACTTCCAAGAGTATAGAGCAATATTTTGGGTAGGATTATTTTACTTTTAACCAGATTTAAAAAATAATACTTTAAAATAAATTTATTCCCATTTCTGAACTTCCAAAACAAGAGAACATTTAAAAACTCACTTCAATCTGACTATTTATAAGAAGAAAAGCCTATTTTTGATGGTATGTGGGATAGTCCTAAGTGAGTTGAGCCTTACCTACATTGGCTACAAGACCCTTATGTCCTGTGTTTCCTTCAAAAGACAAAAATTAAAAAAACAATTCTTATATCATTAAACAAATTGGAAATAATGCACATATCCATTAGTGGCATATTTGGGCTGATATGGTGTATCTGTGTAATGGAATACCCTGTAGCTATTACACATATCAATGGCAGTTGGTGTACTGATAGGAAGTGACTGATAGGTTGAGAACTTACCAATGTGTGGAAGGAGAAATTACAGATGATTTTTCATTCTCTACTTATGTTTTTTATAGGTTTTTTTAATACCGAGTATTCAATTTTTTTATAATTAGGAAAATAAAACCAAGACATGTTCTGAGATGGATAGTGAGAAGAAATCTTATATATTGAATTTGATGGTGAGTTGTGAAATATATATATTTGGTTGATATAAGTGATTATTTTTCTTTAGGTAGCCATCCAGGGAAATCCCTTGATAAGAAGAAATATTGACTATATTGGGAGAAATGATTAAATAACAAGTACTTATAAAAGTTGTCACTTTTTGTGAGTTTGGGAAAATCAGATACACTGATATAAAGACAAAGGTAAACTAATTTACTTATATATATCCAGCTTTTTAAGTGTATATCTTAGCAGTGAAAAGATGAGTATGTGCCTTCAACATATGAATTTTTATTTGTAAATTTTATGCCTTTACTACTGCATTTTTTAATATTTTATTATAAACAGGAAGTCTTCAAAGAATGCACTAAAGATAAACGTTAACATCTAAAAACTTTCTCTGGTTAAAAATTATTGAGATCGTTAAAAATTATCATTAAAGTGTAATGGATTTATTGGTTAGTTTTTCTCCAGACGAAAGCTGCGTCAATGAATTTGTATCATTGTTCTCTAAAATGTTGGTGAATCCTTTGGAATAAAGCAGTCTGATGATCTGGTATTGCATTCAATTTACTTTGCTATGTATTGCTCTCAGTGCTGGGGATCACAATGAAGGCCTCAAGTTTGCTAAGCAAGTGTTCTACCCCTGTGCCACACTCCCTGTCCTCTTATTTGGTTTGAAAAGTTACAGTAACTAATAACAGTTACCTCCCAAAGATATACTGACCCAAAGGAAGGAAGCACATTATTGGCAATTCTTATTAACTAGTGATTGCCATTTTCCAACCATCCACCAGTTATATACAAGTTTTGGGTAAAATTTGACAAATTTCTCTTCCCAGCTGTCTCTAAGTTCTCATACAATGTGTAGCAGTTTATATTAATGATGGGAGTGGTTAAAAATATAAAAACCTTTTCATAGTCATTGAAAAATTTAAAGTGGGTTAGAAGAGTATTCCTAAGTTCTCTGTAAATACAAAAGCCCATCTCTGTTCAAAATCCTTTCTCCATAGAATGAATTTTATTAAGTATGCTCATTAAAAAAAAAAGCTGCTGGGGAGTATATTACTAACAGCCTCCCACAATCATAGAGTAGTTCAGGAAATTTGGAACATTGTATTTAAGTAGAAGAAAAATGTGTCAATCATTCTTAAGACAATTCTTATATGTTTTTGCCTCAAGGGCATGAACTAGAACACTTGTGTACAGTGCAAAATATTTTTAGGGTCCCACCCCACCTCGTTATGTAAAGATCTTTTTTTAAAATATCACATAGAGAGCATCCTACCCAAATGAGCTGAAGAGATGGAAAAGGAGCCCACTGATAATCATGGGTTACATAAGTGATATGTAGCAGTCTAACATATGAACCCAAATGTGGTTGCCCTTGTTGATAAAAACTGCATTCCTTTACCTTTCAAGATGTTGGATCTTAAAATAGATCTATAAGTAGATGTTCTAGATGTTCTGATAGTTTCTTCTTGCACCTAATACGCTGTTTTGTTTACTCCTTACCCTAAAACACTCCTTCAGAGATTTTCAAGTACAGCATGCAAATTAAGGAGAAGGTGGCCCCAGATTTACACTTCTTTCATCACGTTCTCTTCATTTCTTTGGATTCCACTTTAAGCATCATAAAATGGTAGAACCAGATGGTACTTGTGATCCCCCCTAATCCCTTCGTTTTATAGATGAGAAAACAGAGACAGAGAAATGAAGAAACAGCACTTGGCAGTAAAGCCATGACTAGAATTCCATCCCCCTCCTGGGCACCAGACTCACCACGTGCAGTAAGATCATCTGTGGATCATGTGTAGCAAACCAACAGCTCCCTAGATGCCAGCCAGTGGGGATCTGTTGATATCTGACTTCCCGAAGACTAATTTCCTTCTCAAATCTCTGAGCTCTGTTCCTTTGCATCCCAAACATATGGCCTTGAAATCATCTGGAGTATTTTCCTTTTGCTTCCTTCTTATCATCAACACATGCTTTATCTAGCTATGACCAAAACATGAAGCCTGCTCATAAATAGATTCTCATTTCCTGAGGAGTAGCCCTCTAAGTGGATCAAGATGCAGTGTAGAATCATTCTTTTCCTCATTGTAAGGATGAAGGTGAAATCTTTAGAATGTGCCTAGTCTCCGAAAGCCTTCAGGACTTTTAACAATAAAAGCCTAAGTTAAAATTAAAAAAGCATATAGTAAAAATGTCAAAGTCTAAAGAGAGGGAGCAACACATATACTTACCAGAACATTTGCACAGTCCTCCTGAAGGAAACTTAGGTTTCAGGCTCTTAGCTTCCAAGAGAAAGCTGTGATCTAGCTATCTTTGGCTAATGGGAGGACAAAGGCTGTTTTATTTTCGTTGCTTTCTTCTGAGGGCCATTTGTTATGAAAGGGAATAAACAAAAGGAACGGCTGCAGTATATTAAAAGATGACTAAGGTCAGTGAGTTTGCAGCACTTACTGAGTTCTGTGAGAATCAAGGCAAAATGTGACCCAGGGTATCAGTGATATAGCCCGGGTGTGTGGCTTTCTCCCAGGCTGGCTTTATACAGAAGTCAAACTTGAATCAATTATTCCTCTAAGAATCAAGTTTTCTAGTCTGGCTCAGTGGCAAATTGAGGTAATTACTGAGTGCCAAAAGGACATGTTTTCTGAATTGCTGACTAAAAGATCCCTACACTTGGGGGTACCTGGCTACAGAAATACTGAAGATGGTGTGTTGTTAGATGAGGTGAGAACTTGACCCAGGGAGTCATAATGAGAGGCTGTTCCATCTCTCTAGGGAGGGCCACAGGTATTACCTGGGAATTTTGAGAAAGCGTTCAACACAAACCTCAGTGGAAGCCCCGGAGCAGGGAGAACAGTGCACAGGAAAAGAGGTACTAAGTGCTTTCCCTTATGATACATACATACTCTACATACTCTACATACTCTACATACGGCTTCCATAATGTTTATTTAGAAGCATACCCTACCTACCCTGCTTTATTTCGCAAATAATCTAGTGTGGATTTTAGATTATTTCCCTTTGTCTAAGACACAAGTTTCTTGTGCATGGCCCCCACTGCCAATGACAAGGAACTGAGACTCACTATAGTTTGAAAATGCCTTTAACAGCTCTTTAGTAATTTGTTGTTTTTTTGGTAGGTGCCATCGAGTCAGATCCAACTCATAGTGTCGCTATGTACAACAGAACAAAACACTACCCAGCACTGGGCCCCCCACACACACACATGCAGAGAGAGAGAGAGAGAGAGAGAGAGAGAGAGAGAGAGACAGAGAGACAGAGAGAGAGAGAGAGAGAGAGGGAGGGAGATTGTTTTACGTTTGAGCTCATTGTTGTAGTGACTGTGTTTCTTCTCATTTTGAGTCATGCCACATTAGCCAAAGGAGGTCCCAGCGGCTTTATTGCATTCTTGTCATTAATGTCAGCTCTACTTTGAAGAGGCAGCTCTTCCCCAGTCATTTCATGAATGCCTTCCAACCTGGGGGGAACATTTTCCAGCACTATATTTGACAGTGTTTCACTGCTATTCATAGAGTTTCCAGTGGCTGTTTTGGGAGTGTGCTGCTGGGTCCTTTTCCCTAGTCTGCTCAGCTGGAACCTGTCCACCATGGGTGGCCCTGCTGGTATCTGAAATACCAGTCGCATATCTTTCAGCATCACAGCAACACGTAATCCTCTACAGCACAAGTTAACAGACATGTGGGGGCTTTAGTAATTATTTAGTAATTATCAGAAATATGTTCTTAATGGAGCTTATTGAGAAGTTAGAGTTGTGTTCCTTTGGGGTGTGTTCTTGAGAGTCCTTGGCTGTGAAGCCCTCCTGGTCAGCCTTATAGTGAAAGCAGAGTTTTCTTTTTTGTTGAGAATTTACAATGAAAAACATAAAATACCATCCAAATGTAGCAGTAGCAGTAATGGAAGAGCCACCTCATCATTTGTGGAATCAGGTAGTGCAAATGTAATGAATGATTTTAAAGTGTTGGAGAATTTCTGTTTTACCCAAATGATGGTGTGAGGACTCACATTTATGATGAAAGTAAAGGGAAAGTTTTGAAAAACCTCAGAATCAAAAAAAAAAAAAAATTTTTACAAGAACTTCAGCCCAGCTCCCCTCTTGTATGAGGATGCACATATAAGGACATGTAGCAGGCTGGAAATGAATAATCCTGAGAGGAGGAGGAGGGAAAGAAGAATAAAGCTGGGTTCTGTCACGCTGATGTGAAGAGAAGAGCGATGGCATATGGACAGCACCCAGGATTCTTAACTTTTTTTTAACAGGGAGATGATGCAGGCAGGTGTGAGGGAAGTGGGACAAGCATGACCAAAGAGGGCACAAGCCTGCCCTGGCTGGCTGAATACGCCCTGGGCCCATCTGAATCCAGCCATAGTCTTCCATCTTCTTAGAGTGATGTGGGGAGTCCTGGACACCTTCTTGGTCGCTTTCATGTGACCCAGTACACATGACGGCCACGCTTGAGCCTCTGTGTTTCTTATAGCTTTACCAAAGTGATTCAGTGGCCTTGTTTTTGAAAATCTGGATGTCACCACCTCTTTGGCCCCCCGTCAAGGTGTTCTTGGGAGCCACATTGGGTAGCGTGTGCTCAAGGATGAGGACTCTTGATCTTTTGCTCTAATCTGGAGCAGGGGTCAGGACCACAGGCAGTAGAAATGTTTACTCAGGGGCCCCACAATTCAGAGACACCTCTTCTGGTGTTGTGTTGAATCTCTTTGTTAAATTTTTCCTTTAGAGGAAATACATGTATTGATTTCACGAATAAGGCAGCATTCAAAAAAAAAAAAACCATGTAGCCAGACTTTTCTGGCTCTGCTGTTTGCCTAGGACAAGTGAGTTGTCTTTGCAAACTCAGTTTCTCTTCTGTAAAATGGATGGTATTTCTAACTATGTTGTAGAGGACAAAATGAGATAAGGAGTATCAAAAGTGTCTGGCAGTATTAATAGGAGTCATCAGTACTCTGGGAATGCCAGTGTTGTATTCCCTTTCTTGGGTATTTGTGCTCCTTGTAGAACAATTCATTTGAAAGAAGAGATGATTTAGTTTTATGTCACTCTCTTCCACAAAGTGAGAGATGAAAATCTTTCACATTTTTATTATAAACCTCCCAACTTGTGGAAAGCATGTTAAGACAGTAAATGATCATAAAGACATCCCATGGAGTCAATGAATTCCAAGGAGGGGGAACCCTAAAGATGTAAATGAGACTTGATGCTGTGTTGACTGACAGGAAGCCTGCTTGACAGTTCACATTTAAGAGCTGACTGACTGGGTTCAAATCCTGGCTCCGGCACTCATTAGCTGTGTGATCTTGGGTGAGTGAATTAATTAACCTCTCTGTTCCTCATTTTATTCATTTATATGAAGAGGATAGTATTAACACTCAGTTCATAGGGTTGTTTCCCCTACCCTCCAAATAAAATAGTTTTGAGGTTTAAATGAATTAGTATACCTAAAACACTTAGAGCCTGCAGCCGTAGCACTGTAGCGTTGATCCTGTCAGATCTTGGAAGCTAAGCAGGGCCAGGCCTGGATAGTAACTTGGATGGTAGACCACCTGGGAACACTAGTTGCTGTAGGCTTGGGAGAAGGACCTGACAACCCCCTCCCAAAAAACGATCAGCCATTGAAAACCCTATAAACAGCAGAGAAGCACTGACAATCGTGTTCACCTGTTGTGCGTAGGGTTGCCATGAGTTGGATACTGACTCAATGGCACCTAACAACAACAACAAAGAAATAATTAGGAAAAAAAAATTCCTGGGATAAGCAGTTACAAGACTTTTTTTTTTTTTTTTCTGTAGGACTCCAGCTTTGAAGAGAAAGCACATTCTGGCCTTATTCAGTGATGTACTTAGTGACCCTGCTTTTGTGTGTCAGTCTTTTTTGACATGAAAACCTAGATTCCGCAGGGTGTTGTAGCAACAGCTGTCAGTCTGCAGTGGTTGTGCTTTGTTAGGTTGCTCTCAAAAGGTCCCACTTTTTCAAGGCAATACCTTTATGCATTGTTTACTTTTCCCAATCAAAGCCATGTATTCCTTTCCTTTTGTGCACATTGAGATGCATGCGTGCTTTTCATCTGAGGGATTAGTGTGACATGGCAGAGCAATGCTCTTTTGGTTTTTAAAAATATTTTTAGATGTAGAGACCTTTGTTAAGTGAATGCTTAGGAGTAAGCTCAGTATGTGTAATAAAGCACAGAAAAGGGAGCTTGCCCTGGGGAGAAGATGGGGGCTGGGCAAAGGCTGCCTAGACAGTAGCGTTCAGGACCACTCTGGACCCCGGCCCTCTGGTGAAACCTCCTTGAACGTGACCAGGAAGAAGAAAGAGATTGGCCTGTGTTTTTGTTATAGACAGACAAATGAATCTATAAGTGACTCCTTTTGTGAATCCAATTCTTCACATGGTTATTTTGAGATGTGTGACAAATTATAACAAGCCCAGGTATTTGCCTCTGGGTATACAAATATGCAAGGAACTTAGTGAGGATAGGAATGCCTTTTTCTAGCCTAATAATAAAACATTGCATTGTACAGATGTGAAATATTAACCATCTGGTTAGGGTTAACGATGAATTGAAGATCTTATATTGTTGCAGATGTCACAAATTCTGGGGAAAAACATTTTGTGCATTTAGACACCACATAGTTTTCCTACAATGGGTCATCACTACTATTGAAGCACCAGACAAATCTGTTCTGTAAGATGGTTCTTAACCTTCTACTTGATTTTCTGTGACTATGTACAGGTTTATTGGACAAAATCCTTCATTCGGAGTCTGTAGAGAATCCTATCCTCTACTAATACTGTAGATTAGTGGTTCAGTGTTTTGTTATCTATTCCAAGTTTTTCTATTCATATTGACTTCTGATTATGTTCAGAAAAGTTTTCTTCTTTATTTTTACTGTGCTGGGCCCTTTGTTGTTGTTGTTGTTGTTGTTAGGTGCCATTGAGTCCTATTCATAGCAACCCTATATACAACAGGCAAAACAGTATTGTTAGTATTTCTCTGTAATTCATAGGGTTTTCAATGGCTAATTGTTTTTTGTGAGTGGGTTGCTGGGTCCTTCTCCCAAGCCTACAGCATCTGGTGTTCCCAGGCAGTCTCCCATCCAAGTACTAACCAGACCTGACTCCATTTAGCTTCTGAGATCTGACAGGATTGGATGCCACAGTTGTATGGCTGCAGGCATGCAGGACACTTTACTCATCTTTAATAAAACATGAACTGTCTTCATTTTTAATTGATATCTTTTAGTTCATGCTTCAGATTTTCATCCTGTCTTTGTAAAGATTTTACTTATGGGATAGTTTCTCTTTATTGTTTTTTCCTGATTTTCTTTTTCTTTTTTTTAAAAATAAATTTTATTGTGTGTATTTGAGGTTTACAACATGATATAGGATGCATATACATAGTAAAATGATTACTATGGTGAAGCAAATTAACATACTTATTCTCACATACTTAAGTCTTTTTGTGACAAGGACAGCTAAAATCTATTTAATAAAGAATTCCACCGGGCACGGTGGCGCACGCCTATAATCCCAGTGGCTCAGGAGGCAGAGGCAGGAGGATTGCAAGTTTGAGACTAGAGGCAGTCTACGTAACTTAGCAAGACCCTGTCTCAAAAAAAAAGTAAAAAAAAAAAATGGGCTGCGGGTACATCTCAGTGGTCCAGCACTTGCAGAGCATGCAGGTGTGAGGCCCTGGGTTCAACCCCCAGTACCACACACACAAAAAAAAAATCCAAATACTATGAATTAATAAAATTTTATGTTAGATGTCACCCAGCAGAGCTCTCAATGTGTTCATCCTACCTATCTGATATTTTGCGTCCTGAGACCTCCTACTCCCAGTCACCCCAAGCTTATTTTATTCTCTATCACCCCAAGCCTATTTTATTTTCTATCTCTTAAAAAAAAAAAAAGACTCCACATAGAAGTGAGATCATGCAACATTTATCTTCTTGTGTCTGGCTTACTTACCTTAATACAATGTCTTTTAATTCCATTCGTCTTGTGGCAAATGTCAGCATCTCAGGAATAGTTTCTCTTTAAATCTAAAGTAGACTTTGTCTTCACCCCTTTCAAAAAATTGCCTGATTATTCTGGCTTATTTGGACTGTAAAGTAATACAGTGTCACATCTGAAGCATATCAGAATGTCACATTGAGTTTCCAGGACCCTAATCTAGTAAAGCTGCGAGTGAGAATTGATGTACTGAGTTAAGTGCCTGCAAGACCAAGGAATTGATGTGCACCTTCTTTTACCTGTTGGGATCCATCTCACGGCAGAAGCCCTAAGTGCACGTCTAGGATTTCAAGACATGTAAAATTCAAGTGGCCGAACTTTGCTGCATCAGTGTGAAAAACTAAAAATGTTGAAATGTTATAACCTACTTTTTACCCTACTCTATTCATAAATTGCAGCAAAAAAAGATGTTTGCTTCCTTCAATTATGAAATGGCTCCTCAACCTAGAACACTGATGGGAAGAAAGTCTTTTTTTTTTTTTTTTTTTTTAATACTTACTGATACCACTTTTCAGAACTCTGAAAAGAATCTAGGGATTTAAAGTCCCCTCCCTCAATTCATTTGTAGAGTTTAATTAAGATGTAATTGGTGGACGCTCTTGGGAGATTAGATTTCTTTCGCTAGATGAGAACAGCTTTCTAAGAGTTCAAGTTGTCCAAGGATGCGGTCATCTGCCTTTGGGAATAATGGGCTTCCTGTTCCAAGCATGTGCTGGTTCAGCATGTCTCAAAGTTGTTTTCCACAGTGATAGACAAGTTGGGTAAACATTCCCAAACAGGGCAGATTCTCGTGGGCAATCAGTTTGTGCGACATTCTTGAAACTCCAGCTATCATTCCATCCTGTCCCCCTCACTCAAGAATGAATATTGGAATGAGAGGGAAAGAGTGCGATGGCATTGAATCTACTTAGGTTTGTGTATAAAAAGTAAAGGTTAGAAAACTATGATCAGCATTGGCGTGATATTACAGGTTGAATATCCCTTCCCCAAAGTGCTTGGGACCAGAAATGTTTCAGATTTGGATTTTTTTTTTTCAGATTTTGGAATGTTTGTATATGCATGATATATCTATCCATGTTAAAAAAAAAAAACCTCACATTTCATATAGACCTTATAGACATAGCCCAAAGATAATTTTATATGATATTTTTAGTGTGCCTGCCTCTTGACTATGACCTACCACATGAGGTCAGGTATGGAATTGTGGTGTCTGTTAACCTCCCAGAAGTTCAGATTTTGGAGCATTTTGAATTTTGGATTTTCAAATTAGGGACACTTGGCCTATAACAACAACACAGTAGATAACCAAGTTTTGGAAAGTTACCAATATGTGTGACTGGTCCTGACCTCATAGCCAGCCATTGTTGAGGGACTCCAGCAGCAGGTGGGTGACAGGATTAAGTAGCTTTTAATTTCTTTAACCCTAAGAGTTTGGCTCTGTCATAACCAAAATTTCACAAGGAAAATTTTCTTTTTAATGATCTACCTTTCTTCTGAAATTTATTACCCCCGATATTATGGTTCAGAGAAATAGACGCTTTTATTCTTCTGTGTGAGTGCACTCTGCCTATTTTGCAGTAAGGACTTGACCTGATAGTAGATAACAAAAACATTGCTTAAAAAAATAAAAATCAGTTTAATAGTATACAGCTGTACTTATTTAAACTCCTCTTAAAACTTATACACAGATCATCTCTTATGCTGTGTAATATGTTATAATTTCCTTCCTAAAACTCTAAACACTCAAAGCAGAACCACTTTCAGAATAGAAGTTCTACTGAAAATGTAAATATCAGAATTCTTGGAAAACATATCTTTACATGGCAGCTATGTGATAATTGAAATTAAATGATTGTCATCAGTAATGAGGGGTTTCTTTTCATTGCATCTGTTCCACAAGTATGAAAGTAATCCTTATTGACCCACAGTTTGACTAGGCTGGACACTTGCCGCAATCGCCAACAATGCATAGGTGAGGCAGCTGTGCGTGGTGGGACAGCTGCAAGCATGGTGGCATGAGCTGTGCTGTCAGGACATGCCAGAGCGCGGCTCCTTGAGGGCTTAGCAGAACAGCGAAATGCTAGAGATCCGCAATGACAGACTGGCATTTTCCCAGGTGCTTTCAAAGAACTCAGGGGTACTTTGCAAATGGTCACTTGGCCATATGACTGAAACATCTGAGCAATTGTTAGCGGGTGACTCTGCTTACAGGGAGGACTTCTGGGGAGACTCTGGTCCTATAGACCAAGGATGCTTTTGATGACACGCAGCTTGAGCTGAGAGTATACCTTGGAAGGGAGCATCAGGTCCTTTGACAGACATAAATCATGTTTCACTAATATGATTTTTTGTTTGAGGTTAGAAATATTCTTAAGAAAAAGACAGAATAGTGGTACGCACATGTAATCCCAGCACTCAGGAAGGGGAGGCAGGAGGATCCACAGTTTGAGGCCAGCCTGGGCTACATAGTGAGACCCTGTCTCAAACACAAAACAAACAAAAAACCAGAAATATTCTTGAAAGAACAACATAAGCCAGTTGAAACAAATTTCTAAATTATGGAAACATGTACACATGATGTGGCACAGCACTGGGGAGTATTTTGTTCTGTTGTACATAAGGTCCCTATGAGTCAGACCCGACTCAATGGCATTTAGCGTCCTCAACAATATACATGGTAGAATATGATGAAACAATTACAGGTCAAGAAATGTTGATAAAATACATTGGTTATGAGCTCTGGGCCGAGTGGGCAGATAAGATCAAACATTTTTAAACAGTTTCTCTTGGCAGAAGAAGTAGAGAAACTGGCTGTAAGAGAAAAGGCAAGGGATGGAGACAGAGGGTACTTACTGTGGATTAACTGGTGCCAGTGTTTAATAAGGAAGATTCGATCAGTAATATCTTTGAGATTGCTTAAATTTACATTTTGGTATTAAGTACTTGTAGGTAATGAAGCAGCACACCAATGTGAAAAATAGACTAGAAGACTTGAAACTATGAAATTGATGAAGCTGGTATGTACAGAAAAATGTGAGGTTAATGCATTTTGGGGAGAGGAAAAGACTCCACATCACAAACATAAAATACAAGGCTTCTTAGCTAGGGATCTTTCATTTTCTATTGGGTATTTGGCTGATGTACCACTTACTGAAGCCAATGAAAAGGAAGTGCTGAGTAGTTCCAGCACAGGTATGAAGAAAATATCCTAGGAGCTTACACTTTAAATCGAGTGTGTGTGTGTGTGTCTGTGTGTGCATGTGCCCGTTTTCATTCACTTCTTGATAGGAAAGCTATAGGAGTGCTGGGAAAGGTTAACAGAGGGGCAGCTAGAGGAGAAATACTAAATCATGAGAGGAAATTACAGGCAAAAAGGGCCCTTCAGAAGGGTGGAAGTGTAACCCAGTGGGAGAGTGCTTGCCTAACATACACAACAGGCCATAGGTTCCATCCCCAGTGCTGCAAAAAACAAACAAAAAAAATTCATGTTGTTTGGCATTTGTAAATCCTGAGAAAGAAAAAGAAAGAAAGAAAGAAAGAAGAGGAAAAAAGAAAAGAAGAAAAGAAAAGAATGGAATTCTCTCTGTCTTGAAAGATAAAGCTGTGATTAAGAAACAAAGCATAGGCTAAACAGACTTCTTTATCCAACTCTGCAGAACTGAACAAAAGAGAGCTGTTGGTGGTGGAGGAGAGTTTATGAAACAAGATGGTGAGTTCAGTTTAATGGTTTGCAGAATGGTTTCCCTTTGTCATCCTGGCTTTATATACCACTGTGGAGAAGGGAGGGGACACATTACTGTTCATGGTTGACAGTGACTTGGCTGAGTTGGCACTGTGAGCAGTGGGGTCAGAATTGCACCTAGCTGACTCAGGCCCCTGCGCCTGTCCCAATGCATTGCACAAACTCTGGACCGACACCCCAGGGTGGAAGACATGGTATCCATACGCACCATGTGTGGTTGTCTGTCTCCTGTGACAGGCTCTATGGAAGGAAGTAAATTCATATTCTACATGAATACTATTAAGACCCTCAGGAACAGCCTAGATTCTTTGTGATATTATCATAACTTGAAGAGACGTGTCAGGGAGAACAATCTGCCATCTCCTAGCTCCCCTTGTTAAGGGTAGATGATGGTTCACTAAGTTGGTTGACCTGATCCAATATAAAGTTCCCTTCATTTCTGTACCATAATGCTCAATAAATTCTGTTTTGTATCACAGATGGTCTCTGCCAGGCAGAAAGCAGAAAGGTCCAAAAGATCAGTGTCATATGAGAAAAGGACCCCAAGTAACATGGTAGATGATTTTACATTGTTCATTTCCTCCGTTGTGAGTGATGCCAGAATTTTGAGATACAGACGATGCGTATGTTAGGATTATTGGACCATCTGTGTCTCTTCAGATGCTTGGTGAGAACACCAAGTGTCACCAACAAAGGTTCATGGTGTATGTTAACCCTAGCTAGTGTCAGGGTGTAGTTGTCCCTCCCTGAATATAGGTTCTAGAAGTGAAATTCGTTTCTGTAGGTTTAATGGAAGCATAGGTATTTTTGGTATTTTCGAGGTCCTATAGGACTTTACGGGGCTGGGATTTAGCTCAGTTGGTAGAGCGCTGTGCTGCAGTCTCTGCGGTCCCCAGTTCAATTCCCAGTACTGCAAAAATGGGAGAAGGGCCTGGCAATCCACTCCCAAGGCAATCCCGAAACAGTCAGCCATTGAAAACCCTATGAGGGTCGCTATGAGTCGGATACTGACTCAGTGGCACCTAACAACAACAACAACAACAACATAGGACTTTACAGGGCTGGGATTTAGCTCAGTGAGTAGAGCGCTGCACTGCAGTCTCTGAGGTCCAGAGTTCAATTCCCAGCACCACAAAAATGGAAGAAGGACCTGGCAATCCACTCCCAAGGCAATCCTGAAACAGTCAGCCATTGAAAACCCTCTGAGGGTCACTATCAGCCGGATACCAACTCCGTGGCACCTAACAACAACAACAACAACATAGGACTTTACATGCTTTTGAACTCCTTCCTGCTTCTGCCACTTCCACCACCAATAGTGTTTGTTTCTTTTGGGTGTTGTTAGCAAAACTGGAAAGTGTGAGTTGTCAGCACCTATTTTTAGGTTTGTGGGCATTATTAATAATATAGTCACCAATAATTTATTAGGAATGAAATGAGTAGAAAGGTTAGTCTCTTACTTTTTGCACTGCTGACATTACTAATAAATAAAGACAAGTGTGCCTAACAGACCTGACAGTTAGCAGTGATAAAACAAGTTAAAAAAATAATAGTTGAAGTGTTAGAGAAGTTTAATGAAAAGTAAAGTTGGCTCTGTAATAGAACAATTGAAAGACAAGAAAAATTGAGCAGCTAAGGTGGGTTGGGGATTTAGCTCAAGTGTGTAAGGCCCTGGGTTCAAGCCCCAGTATCATAAAATTTTTCTTTTTAGTAAAGGATACTGTATTCTACAAAAGGAATCTGTGTAAATGTGTGCATAAGGTACTCAGCAGCGTATTTTCTCTTCAGGTATTTGTACTACATCTTTTGAATTAACTATAGTATAGAAATGTCCACAGCCTCACCAACCTGTTATCCAATCTTGTCAGATCTTGGAAAGCTAAGCAGAGTCAGACCTTGTTAGTACTTGGATGGGAGACCACCTAGGAATACTGGGTGCTATTGGCCTTGGAGAAGGACCTGATAGCCCATTCCCCAAACAATCAGCCATTGAAAACCCTATGAGTAGCAGAGAAGCACTGACAGTAGTGCTGGATATGGCACAGTTTTGAGTAGTGCTTTATTCTATTGTACATAGGGTTGTTATGAGTCGAACCTGACTCAATAGCACCCAGCAACACAACATAGCATAGGAATTGGCAACCTGTGGTGTCTGCTGCCTGCTTTTGTACCACCCATGAACTAAGAATGGTTTTGACATAGGTATATAAAAATGGTTAAATCAAAAGAATATTTTATGACACATGAAAATTATGGGAAATTCCAATTATAGTCTCCATAAATAAGATTTATTGGAACTTGGCCACATTTGTTTGTCTACTCATAGCTGGTTGCACATTATGACATGACAGTTGGATAGTTGTGACAGTGTATTATTTTACATTCTCACCAGCAGCATGTAAAATTTGTAATTTTGCTGAGTCCTTGCCAACACTTGATACCATCTTTTTAATTATAGCCATCCAAATGGATTTGAAAATGGTATCACATTGTGGTTTTTATTCACATTTTCCAAATGACCAATGATGTCAAGCATGTTTTCATATGCTAATTGACCATTTTTATATCTTTGGAGAAATATCTATTTACATATTTTGCCCATTTTTAATTGGGTAATCTTTTTTATTAGTGAATTACATTTTCACATATTTTAGGTACAAATCCTGTATCAGATATGTAATTTACAAATATTTTCTCTCATTTGGTTGGTTTCTTTCTTTTTTCTCCCCCAGACAAATCTCAGTATATATCCCAGGTTGGCCTCAAACCTGCAGTCCTCCTGCCTCAGCCTCCCAAGTGTGGACATTATAGATGTGCACCATCGTGTCTGGTTTCACTCTTTTTTTTTTTTTTTTTTGAACCTAGGGCTTTATGCATGCTAGGTAAGTGCTCTACCCCTGAGCTGAACTGCACCCCAGCCCCTTTTTTGTTTTTTATTTTCAAAATTTTCAGACATGCTCTCACTAGGTTGCACAGGCTTCCACTAGCCCCAATCTCATAGTCCTCCTGCCTCAGCTCCCCAGGTCACTGAGATTACAGGTATGTGCCCGGTATCCAGCCTTTTCACTTTTCTTTATAGTATTGTTTTCTTTATAGTAGGATTAAAGTTTGTAGCATTAAGGTTTTATGTGTGTGTGTACATATATGTATGTACATATGTGTGTGCCTGGCTGAATGTAAATTTTGTATCACCTATTTGTAATGGTTTAAAAGAAGTTAAGAAAACCTTATAGAAGCTTCAGCTGATCTCTTTAACATAATTAAATGGTCAGCTGTGCATTTAGAAGAACCAGAGTAGCAGATAAATGTTTCAGTATTTTTAGATTCTTTTAAGAGCCCTTACTGGCCGATGACATTGACTCTTCATTAGAGTCTACTTAGCCTCTTTTTAATAAACTGTCAAATTGTTGCCATTATGTAGACTTGGGGAGAGGGCTACTTCAGGCCCTTAGCACTGATTAAGATACTAAATTATATTTTATATTCATTTTAAAAACAGTTTTTAATGGTTTGGGAATGCATTCTTGCTTGGTGCTGGCTAAATGAAGGCAAGTAATTTGTAGGAAACTGACAGAGACATGGGTTTGAGGTCTTTTTAAAAATTTGTTTTACTAATGGAAACCTGGCAATATTTTTAAAGTAGAAGAACAGTAACTACCCCACCCCAACCCCCATGAACCTGTTACTTAGCTTCTTGGGGCCCATTCTGTTTCATTATTCCACAAGATCCCTATGGCAGCCACTAGCCAGCCATGAGTGGCTACTGGGCACTTGCATTGGCGCTGGCACTGACCAGTAGGTAACAGTTCTAACCCTGGCTGATGTCTTTAAGACATACACACACACATACATGGTGGCAGGGGTAGTTAGATAATGGTCCTAGCTGCATGGTTCCTCAGTTAATTCAGGTCTCTGGTTAAGGGTTACCAGATTCGTTCCTGATTGAGTCCCTTAGATATTAACTGTTGTTGTTAGGTGCCATCAAGTTGGGTCCAACTCATAGTGACCCCTATAGAGTTTTCACTGGCTAATTGTTTTGGGATTGTTTGGGGAGTGGATTGCCACTTCCTTCTCCTGTTTTTATGGTGCTGGGAATTGAACCCCAATTGTCAGAGTGTGGAGCAGCACTCTACCAACAGCAGCTTGCACATAACCATCACCTGCCCCCTCTTCTGACTGAACCTCTGCCCCAGAGCACTTAGTACCACCTGATACTCTCTGTGTTCCTTATCTGTCTCCTCCACTAAGAAGCTCCACGAGGGCAGGGAATGTTTTTCTCTTTGGTTCACCTCTGTGTCATTGGTACCAAGAACAGTGCCTAGAATCTATAGAAGTTCCTTATTCATACAAATGAATCCTTTATTTCTTGCGCTCTCTTTTGCTCCGTGATTCTTCAGGAAGAAGGGCCTATGAACAGCTAGATTGTAGACAGTTGTCAAAGAACTGTCTCCCTTGTTGGCCCATCACTGAGGCCAGATATTCCCTCTGGTCAGTCTCTTGCCCTTGTTCCTGTGTTGGGAAATCTGTTTTAAAGCAAGAGGACATAGTATATGAAGAGAGGGACCACCTGTGACTTTAGAATCTCTCTCTTCATATGACAATGCATACGTTAAATGCTGTATTGTTTAAGTGCTGAGGCAGAAACCTAAGAGATGATCAATGCAATGGTGGAATGAAAGGATCTGATGGAGAACTGACTGGTCCCTGGATGCTTTAAAAAGTCACATGCTAGTTGAGAGGGATGCATTATTACTACAAAGTTCTGTTGATGCTAATTCCTAAAAGAAGAAAATACATTTTCACTAATTTGGGTGCAGTCATAACTTTATTTGCAATTATTTCTACTTGGTGTGAAGAGTCTTATCAAGGAAACATCTATGACATGAAAGTACATATTATCTGCACCATCGTGTTATTTTTGTCTTTGACAGAGGGTCTCACTATGCTGCCCAGGCTGGCCTTGGACTTTGGGGCTCAAGCGGTCCTCCTATCTCAGCTTTTTGAGTTACTGGGCCTGCAGGTGTGCATTACCATGCTGGGCTGGATCATAGTTTTTGAACCTCTGCTGTCAATGCAGTAAAACATTTGAATAATGTTGTACATTGAGCTTTGGAAGACATGAAAGGAGAAGATCCTTGAGAAAGAACAGGAGCCAACCTACACAAAGCATGGAAAAGAAGGGGGGCCGCAAGGTAGCAATTGTTAGTCCACTTCCCTGTGAATAGTGGTTGGGGACACTAGCCAGCATCCCCTAAATATTATAGTAACAATGCATGCTAAGTTACTTCACCAAAATGTCAGTCACCTTCCAAAAGTCGGAAAATGCCAGAGAAACAGTGTTCAAGGGTGGCAACCAAGAGTTAGCAAGACTGACACTTCTGACATTATGTCTGTCATCTGTGGACATTTGGTGGAGTGCATGTAACAGTCCATTTGTGCAGCGTAGCCAAGCCAGGGGTGGTGGCACATGTCTGCAATCCCAGCATTTCGGAGGTGGAGGTAGGAAGATCATGAGTTTGTGCCAGCCCAGGCTGCACAGCAAGACCTTGTCTCAAAAAGACAAAACACAAAACCAGCCAACAAAAAAAATGTACTACATTGATTGTTGAAGGAACCATCCTGCTTGTTCAAGAGACTGTTTTCATCTCTTGTAGTAGCTTGTTGATTGCCTTTTTTTTTTTTTTTTTTTTTTTGAGGTGCTGGGGATCAAACTCAAGGCTTTGTGAATTCTAGGCAAACACCCTACCACTGAGTTATATCCCCAGTCCTTAGTTTTTTGAGACAGTGTCTTACTATACATCCCAGGCTGACCTAAAACTCTTGGTCCTCCTGCCTCCACCTGTAGAGTGCTGGGATTGTAGCCATGTGCAACCACAGCTGGCTGATATTTCTTATTTACTGTTATCTTCTCAAGTGTCCTAAGAGTTAAAGCAAAGACGGCAGGTACTACTTCATCATGATGATACCCAGGAGAGAAGCATTTCATTTGCTTACCCCATATCTCTGCTTGTATTAGTACAGATATTTCTAATAGTCAGTCAATGCACCAATCAACACTGTTTGAATAATAAACAGTACTAATTTTAAGAAAGCAGGGCAAAAAAAAAAATCACCTGCCACTGATGACTCTTCAATTACCATAAATAATTTCTCTTTGTGGGCTGGGATTTAGCTCAGTTGGTAGAGCACTGTGCTGCAGTCTCTGAGGTCCTGAGTTCAATTCCCAGCACCGCAAAAAGAAAAAAAAAGAAAAAAAAAAAAGGGAGAAGGGCCTGGCAATCCGCTCCCAAGGCAATCTGAAACAGTCAGCCATTGAAAACCCTATGAGGGTCGCTATGAGTCGGATACCTACTCGACGGCACCTAACAACAACAGCAACAACAATTTCTCTTTAATGTCTATAATGGCTACTTTCTATCTGCCCATGAAAAGTTGGAAATTTCTTAGCAAAACAAAACGGGTTGGCAGAACAAATGCATTTCTTGATGCTACAAGGACTCTCTAGTGATCAAATTTCATTTTCAGAAAATATTTCCATCTCTTGTCAGCTGAGGCCAAGAATAAAGGACTGCCTGACCATGGTGACTGGGGTAAAGTAGATGTACAGTAAATGCTTGCTGAATGTCTAACTGGATGACTGAAGGAATGGACCTGAAGTAGTAAAAACAGCTAATCTCTCTTCGACGCCCAAGTCTCTTCTTTCCTCTGTCTCATCTCTGTAGCATAGATTGTAGGGGTGGAGATATAAGCATGGAAAGAGTGATTGTATAGTGAAGATTCACCAAAAGAAAGAGATATAAAATGAAGAGGATGATTAGAGGAGCAGCGTCTACACCAATATAAAGGCTATTCAGTGCTTTGCAAATACCCACCCTGTGTAAGACAGTGTCTACTAGTTGCTCTAAGCTTAAAATGTTAGGGAAAGTGGAAGCCTGTGTCTCAGTGGTTAAATATTTGGTTATTAGTGTGCATGCAGCAGATATGGCACCAATTTAGAAACAGGAAGAGGCAGCAGCAGAAAGACAAAGGTTCTGTGTATAAACCAGAGGGTGGAGTGAAGAAAGATGCTTGAATAGCAAATTTCTGAAGAAAATAAGTAAGACTTTCACTGGGTGAAACAACTTTTCATTTGGCTGTAATATTCCTCAGGGATGTCTCTGAATTCAATAAAACAAAATGAAAGAAAAACCTATTCTGTTTGTGGGAATATATAATTAACCCATAGAAATTAGTGCCATCCAGTAATTACTGAGGAAAGAGGATTAAATACTGGTATGAATAAAAATAGTCTCTGTTATTGTTCTCCCTGGGGTAAAATTATAAGGCCTGTCAATCATCCTGCTTAAGGGTCTAGCTTCTTATTGGCTGGGTTGGAAACAGTGTCCCAATTACATAACAGGATATTATAACATGAAGAGTGGGATTCTTGCCCCTTCTCAGAAGGGTCTGGTATGAAGCGCTACTGGGACAGGGAAGGAAGTTATAGTTGTTTGGGAGTTGCACTTGGTATATGTTTAAATTGTGTCAGAATAGTCTTCACACCTTTTATATTTTTTTCCTGGGTATCACATGCTCCTTTGAGTTCAACAGGACAAAATACTACCCGACACTGTGCCATGCCTGGCACCATGTCAGTGCTTCTCTGCTACTCATGTTGTTGTTGTTAGGTGCCATCGAGATAGTGACCCTATGTATAGCAGGAAGTATACCTTGAGCATGAAATAAGACCCCTGGACCACAGCTAGGGTGCCTGGTTCCAATCCTAGGTGCCATCGAGATAGTGACCCTATGTATAGCAGAAAGTATACCTTGAGCATGAAATAAGACCCCTGGACCACAGCTAGGGTGCCTGGTTCCAATCCTAGGACTACCTTTGACTGTTGTCACTTTAATTAATTCATACATAAACATTTATTGTATTTTCTTGCATTAAGTTCTGGGCATATGGAAATGATTTAGATCTAGTTCCTGCTCAGAAGGAATCAGTGTTTTTGGAGGATCATAGATATACACATGGTGGTAATGCAGCACAGAGATGTGTATGGACTCTTTTGTGACCTAAGGGAAGGAACCCAAGCCATCTGTGATGGAAAGCAGTGGGGAAGACTCCTTGGAGAAGGTGAGACATGGACTCAGGGATGTCACCACTCCGAGGGGTCAGGGACTTGGCAGGTCTTTCAGGCCAGAGGCAATCCTAGAAGGAGCTAAATGGTACCCAGACAGGCATCTCACCCTGACGTCTGATCTCATCTGATCTCAGAAGCTAACCAGTACTGGGCCTGATTAGTACTTGGATGGGAGACTGCCTGGGAATACCATGTGCTTCAGGCTGGCGAAAAGGAAATGGCAACCCACTCCCCAAATAATCCACCATCGAAAACCCTATGAATGACAGGGGCTGACTCAGTTGGTAGTGTCCCTCTCCATACTCTTGGAGGCCCTGGGTTTGATCCCCAGCACCACAAAAATGGGAGAATGACTTGGCAATCCACTCCCCAAGCAATCCTGAAATAATCAGCCATTGAAAACCCTAAGAATAGCAGTGTTGGGGAGTGTTTCTTCCTGCTATACATAGGGTCACTATCTCGATGGCACCTAACAACAACAACATGAGTAGCAGAGAAGCACTGACATGGTGCCAGGCATGGCACAGTGTCGGGTAGTATTTTATCCTGTTGTACAAAGGATCACCATGAGTCAGACCCAACTTGATGGCACTTAACAACAACAACAGACAGGGAGGCAGGGGATGAGGCTGCAGGAATGAGAACTTTGGGTCCTGGCTTCCTTACCCGAACATGAAAGTGTTAACACTAGGAAGCTTCTAAGGTACTCACTAATTTTTTTTTCGTTTTTCAGTACTGAGGGTTGAACCCAGAGCCTCACCCACGCTTTGCAAGTACTCTACTACTGAGCTGCACCCCAGCACACTTATTATTAACTTGTTGTCTTTAGACAGGATCTCACTAAGTTACAGAGGCTGCCTCTGGCTTCAAACTTGGAATCCTCCTGTCTGAGCCTCTGGAGTCACTGGGATTACAAGTGTGTACCACTGGGCCCAGCTGAATTTTTTTTTTTTTTTTTGTAACTAACTATTAACCTTCAACCCACCTGGTGATGAGTATGATGTTGAGAGCTGAGTATTTACTGTCTTGAGTTTGGCAAGATTTTGGAGAAGGACATCCTAAATCAAGGTTGGCATGACTCAGGTTTGAGTTGTTAGACTCTTAAATCTCCCTTTTTGTGTCTTTTGGGCCTTATCCTCAAGTCTGCCTTGGTTAGGTCTTTGTGTCTTTCTGCCCCTTCTTAATCTGCCCTTCTGAAATTTATCTCTGCGTCTGTCTCCACTAGACTTAAGTGTACATTTTTATTTTCTCTGGCCCTTCCCCATTCCTGCCCCCTTATATGTAGTTGTCCCACAGATTTGCTTGTCCTGTTCCTCGCCCTCACACATATTCTCAGGTGCCCCTTTGGCAGACATATTTTTTATTTTCAAAAATTGACATTTGGAAAAAAAAAGAAATGTCTCTATAAGAAACTGAATTGAGCATCATTTTAGGGTTAAATCACCATGGCTGAGCAATCTCTTTATGCATCTTGTGATTACCTGGAGGCAGATGTGACAGTGTAAACAGTTCACTGTGCCAGGGCAGCCTGTTGGATTCCAGCTGTTTTTTAGCCCCAACCTCTCCTGAGCTGCTAGGCAGCAAAAGAGCTATTACCAGAGTGCTGGTCTGATATATTATTCATGACCTAGTGGCAGTCAATATGTTAAATGACCAGGCTCTTTTTACTTTTGACAATTGCTACATACTATTGACTGGTCTTTGTTATAATACAAACGACAAGGAGTCTTTTTGGAGGAAGAACTCTTGCTTTAGGGTGAAATATGTCTAACTTGGGCTTTGTTGTGCAGGAGTGAGTAGAGCTAAAATACAGCTGCATATTTTTGTAATAGATTTGGCAGAAGAAATTATTGCATATTAACAAATGGTTTTGCTAGTTATTTGATCATTTATTCTTGCCAGTGGTTACTAATCTAAAGTTTTTTATGCTTCTTACTGGTAATGGGTCTCCCTAGTTCATGAAAGAACAACAGCTTCTCTACATTTAGCTAGAAGAGTATTCTCAGGGGCAAGTCCTAGGGCTCCAATGTGTGCATGTGTGCATGTGTGTGTGTATATGTGTGCGTGTATTCCACCTAACTTCAGGAATTCAGGCAATTAAAATCCAGACCTGTCTCATCTCAGTAGGCTTTTTCCATGAAGACCTGCCCTGGCCCCTTAGATCGGACCATGCTTCCTGCCCCCGGCACTCCAGGTGTTCCCTCTGCAACGCCCAGCACTCTGTGGTGACCCACTCAGTCCACACCAGGCCATCTAGCTGTTGCTGTTTTCCCAGCAGGGCCCACAGTCAGGCCCACACTGGCCAGCTGCACACCTGAGAATATGGGTGTGAGGATTCAGTGAGATGGCTTAGGTCAATCCCTCAGAACATTGACAGACCAGAGTGAGTATGTTCAGTGCCCACTCTTCTTAAAAACTCTCTTCTATCCAGAAGAGACTAGTAGTTCATCTTCAGTGATCTTTTGTCCTCTTTTTTTCCCTTGCATTTTATTTATTCATGTTTTCCCATAATTGTTTATTGCCAGAGGTATTCAGTAGTTTATTAAATTAGCCATTTTGTTAACATTTTAGATTAATATTTTTATATATTTGTGTGTGTGTGTGTGTGTGTGTGTGTGTGTGTGTGTCTCCAGGTCTTCATTGAGAAATGACTGCAAACACCACTATCTGTATGGTGCTCAGAGTGGGAAGGGCATTGCCACAGAGCCCTCAGCTCCCGCATCCCCAGGCTGTGGATGCCAGCTTCAAGGCTTCTCTCCTCTCTCTCACTTTGGGCCAATTCATTTCAGAAGCTTTGTACTCACCACAGCCCTGACTACAATTGCAATCAGGTAGTAGTTTCCAGGGTTACACCCTTACGTTGCCCTTTTTTTTTTTTTTTTTTAATTAAGGTCTAGAATTGTGTTACTATCCTTAGCAATAATTTTTACTGGTGAAACTTAACCAAGAGCTTTAAGATTAATGATAAATACGAATTTGTAGTAATATGCCAAATAGCAGTGTTTCTTAAAGATTTCTGTGACATACAGCAAGTTAACTTTTAGATATAAAAAGTTAAATATAAAAGCAAGTTCTTACTAATTTATCTTTAAAATTATGTAAATAGTATGTTCTTATAATGGAAAATTCAGAAAACATGGAAGAGAAAAAAATTTATTACAATCATTATTAACTGTGCTACCTGCTCCCTAGAGTAGATCTTGATAACACAGTATATGCAAGGAAATCAGTGTTGAATGAGTCGATGAGCAATTGAACTCATGGGTGTTATGGTGGACACTCTGCAGAAGAGAGGTCACAGCTGTTTGCATCTGAGAAATTCATCAGTCAGGAAGAACTTGGAAGAGTTGGTATGCAATTGTATTTTTTAGTTGTTAAAATGAGTTTTAAATTATGTATATTGCTGCTATTACTCTTAATAAAGGCTGCAATTAATGGAAGCACTAAAAAACACTGAAGATCATTGAAATGTGGGCTGTTAATTTGTATCCTGATATTTACTGTGACCCACTGAATGTAATACTAAGATACAGTGCTGTGCTTCTGGTTGCCAGCACAGCCTCCCTGCTGTGGTGGTATGTCAAATACTGTCATTCATTTTCACTGCACCTCTGTAAATAAACAAATGTGGAGGTTAACAATCAGAAATATTTAAAAATTAATATTCTTTGCAAATATAGATTATTGGGTAAAACTTTAAAAAGCAAATGTGCTTAGTCTTCCAAGCTTACCCTGAGCCAGTACCTGCACCCAGACCTTAGAGAGTTGAAAACTCCCTCCATGCTGAGTGTAAGCTGCCTCTGCAACAGGTGCACTCAGCATAAACCACCGCAGCTTGGCTTCTTTGCACCCCCCGTCTTGCTTTCTTGGCTTTTATAACTCCTCTCACACTTTTCTTAGTTTTAACTGAAGATGAGTTTGTTGGGGTTTTTTCCTTCCATTTATAGATACATACCTACCTTTCCCTTTTTGATCTTCAGCCTCTCCTATTTTCCTTTTTACTCATTCGCTTTGTGTATCAAAAAGTCTCCCTTGATTATAGTTGAAAAATATATGGCTAGTATTTGGGATACCTATCAAAGGATTTCAAAATCATGTATTTTGCAGTAAATAAGCGTTAAGTACAGTGTTCTTGGTCTCCAGAGCTCTCGAAGCTTCATAGACATGTTCAAATGGTCTTTCCTTTACCAATTTGAACTAATAATTCCCTGCATAATTACACTGTGTTATTATCAACTAGCAAAAAAAGGATATTGAAACCTAGGGTCTTTTGTTGAAAATGAAACATTAAGACAGTTAATAGAAGCAAAACATAAAGATACATCTCTAATGAGTGCTATTAAATTATCTCATTTTTTTCCCTGACAAAAACAGCCCAAATCATGTTTTTTTAAACACCCGGCTTTAAGAGAAGTAAATGTTTCATATGTAATTTCTTTTAGTGTTTTGTTTAATGTCTAATGTTGCTGATACAATTTGTGTTACAAAGGAAATGATGTTGTAGTATTTTCTCCATTGATACATACGTGTAGTATTTAATTTACTTTATGGGCCATAAAGAATTTTATGGACTAGTTTAGAAAACCAACTTCTATTTATAACATTGACTTTTCAGTAAAGTGCATTCTGAGTTCCAAATAATGAGCTTAGAAATTCATTTCTGAAACACAGCCCAATTTTGTGTTGGGGGCTACCTTCCTATAAGCCAACAAAGTGCTTTTACTTGGTAGGCTCTTGAATAGTCCAGAGCATCTAGTTCATCCAGCATATGTTTTTGCTAATTAGCCCAGAAAGGTCTTAGTTTTGCTTTGAAATCAAACCATTAGGTTTTTAGTTGGTGATAGTCTGGGATGAAAAGGCCAATTGAAAAACTTTTCTAGGATGTTTCAAAATTTTAATACAGGGATTTTTAAAGACCAATTAAAAAATATTACATAAAAGTCCTCAGAAAACTTCTGAATTTTCCATGGATAATGGTCATTATCAATTCTGAACGCATCATCTACTTCTGAACAATTTTTGGAGGGTTTTTAAACTGACATTCAAAATTTTTCTCAAATGCCCTCTTTTGCAGGTGTTAGTCTGTGGGGAAAGCTGTGTGGACGACATTTTTGTAGTTAAGAAATAAAGACAAAGGATTCACTTTCTACACAATCCTAATTTTATAATTTTGGTTAGTTTCAGTATAAATATGTATGTACCACAGATTGTGGCATGAGAAATACTTTGTTTTAAGATGTTAATGAATTGTTTTCATAACAACTGATTTTATAAGTGATCCTTAGAGCCAGGTACTGTGGTTCTTGCCTGTAATTGCAGCAACCTTGGAGGCTGAGGCAGGAGGATTGCGAGTTCTAGGACAGGGGCAACCTGTGCAAGTTAGTGAGACCTTGTTTCAAAAATAAAAAATAAAAGAAAGGGGGGCTAAGGGTGAGGTTCAGTGGGAGAACACTTGCCTAGCATGTGCAAGGCACTAGGTTCAACTTCCCAGTACTGAAAAAATGAATGAATGAATGGATGAATGGGTGAATAAAATGATCTTCAGTTTGTTGAATAAAGAAAATCCTATAGCTGTGGCCTTCCCACTTTAACCTTTTGATGAGAGCAACATATTCAAGGTGAAATGGCGGATACTGGAATCATAAGGTTAGCTACCATAATTATAATTTGGTGTTCTGTGAAATAACAGTGCAGTATGTCATGAGTAGTGTGCTGTGTTTGAATACACACATCAAAACTTGCCACTCTTTTTTTTCCCCACATGAGAAGTTCATTTTTAAGGCTAATTAATGGAATGTAATTGAAATTAGTTAATTTTCATTTCTTTTGGTACTTGATCAAGATCTTACTTGCTCTTTTAAACATCCCATAAAATCACGAGTACTCAGTTTTACCTGATAAAGTGTTTTACATGATATTCTGAATCTAATGAGGGATTTCTGTGCCCATAAATGCATTATTATGTTTGCAAAGTTATATTCTGTGGATTGGAAATGTGCACATTTACTTAAAAAGTTGTTGTTGTACTAAATCAAGTAGTGAATAGATTCACCTGTTTTTTGTTTGCTTGTTCATTTTTTTCTTTTTTCTATGTGGTGCTGGGGATTGACTTGTAGGCCTCATGCATGCTAACCAAGGGGTGGCCACATCCCCAGCCCCTCACCTGTCCTTTTTATATGTGCCTCAGAGAATGGCATCAGCCAATACTTAAGTTTCTTGCAGAGATGTAAACATTGGCTATTCTAATGTTACATTGGTATATTATTCCTACCAGCATAGAACTATTAAGTGTTTTTACAAATGCAATGAAAAAGAAAATGTGGGAGAGTAAAGGGGTAGAGCTTATCAAATGCAAGCGATTACTTGAAGAGCTGTTTCCCATGAGACGTACTAGAAAAAAAGTAGGTGCCCGGAAACAGTGAGGAGAACTTGAGAACAACCGCAGTTGGTTTATGCTGGCCGAGGACGTGTTTGATGACAAGCCAGCTGCAAGATGTTACCAATGGCTGTGCTCCCTGGGTGTCTGGAATTGCCTTCTGAGTAAAATTTTAGAGCTGTTGCTTGGTTCTACTTAAGTATTTGATTATATCTTTCTGGATTGATAATTTTCCACAGCAGGTTTCCTAAATTAATGCCTTCCTGCTGCATAAAAAGCTGCTCTTTTCTTTGGTAGATTTGGAGAAAGAAGTCTTGAAAGGCCATGGTTTCACTTCTGACTTTTTTATAGTGGGTCCCCCACCTCTGTGTTTAGATGGCTGACATAAAAACTGTGGTTGATAATCAGGAAGCTATATTTTAAAGTCTTTATAGCGCTCAACAATTTTCAGATATTTATTTTGAAATTCATGATGAAGTTTTTGTATATTTTTTGTACTTCCCTCTGTAAATTAATAATTATGTAAAATGTTATTGGGGACTGAGGGGTGTAATGGAAGTAACACAGAACCCAATGATTGGAATTTGGAGAGAATAATTAAAATGTGTTCAGTGATTAATTTTTTTCCTCAAGGTAGAAACCTGACTCAGACATTGTAGAGGATGTTGCATGTTTATCTAGGCTTTCTCTAAAGCCACTTGGAAATACCTACCAGAAATTTAAAAATATATAGCCTCTGATCCCTACTTCTGATGATCTATCCCCTAGAAATAGAGCTCTGCTTAGTAGGGATATAGATACACACATAGATACATATGTACAAAAAAATTTTACACATGTGCATTTACTGCATCAGCACATTGGAAAAAAATGTATGACCTTCAATAGTAAGATAGTCAAATAAATTGTGGTGCTTTCATACTCTGGAATAATTAAAAATGAGTTAGACTACTTAAGTAGGAGGGACTTGTATCATGTAATTTAGGAAAAGGAAAGTGCAGAGAAGTATAAGACTTAGGATTTCATATTTTTAGCACAAAAACCATTTCTCTGTGTTGCTTTTATGATCCTATACAAAACAAGCTGACAACATTGGGTGTCAGTCTAGTAGGAGTAACAAGAATACAGGGTGGGGGGAAAGTAAAGTGATAAATATAGATATCATAGAGCCAGTTGTTTATGTAAAAGTTTATATCTGAATGTATTAAGTATATGCATTACGTATACATACAAAAATGATCAGAATATTAATGATTACCTTAGATATTGTTGTCATTGCTGTTGTTAGGTGCCATTGAGTTGAGTCCAACTCACAGCGACCCTATGTACAACAGAACGAAACACTTCCCAACACTGTGCCATGGCTAGTACTAGGTCAGTGCTTCTCTGCTGTTCCTAGGGTTTTCAATGGCTGGTTTCAGGATTGTTGTAAGAGTGAGTTGCCAGGTCTTTCTCCCATATTTGTGGTGCTGTGTGTCAAATCTTGGGCCTCAGAGAATGCAGAGCGGTACTCTACCAATTGAACTAAACCCCAGCCCCATCTTAGACACTGAGATTATAAAAATATTTTGTGTTTTTTTTCCCCTCATTTTTCTCTACTTGAATTTTTTTCAAGAACCCCATATTTATATAAAGTGAAGGAATAATAAAACTTCATGGAATGGGGAAAGACCAATTGTGATTTCTTCAAAGTTAGAGGAAAGAGGAAGGTCAAGGGACCAAACATTTATTTGGCTCTAATTATATGCCAGTTCTTTATATACATTATTCCAACTAAGTGTTCGTTTATTTGCTAACTTAGCAAACACTGTATATTCCCAAATCTAATCCACACCCTTTCAATAGTTTCAGAAGGCTATAAAATCAGAATTGTGTACAGATTAGATTTGAGAATTGTCCTTCTTGTTAGGTGCCCTCAAGTCCTATCTGACTCATAGCGATCCTCATAGGTTTTCAATGGCTGGTTGGTTCAGGATTGCTTCTGGAGTGTTCCCATTTTTGTGGTGTTGGGGATCAAACCTGGGCCTCAGAGAGTGTGGGGCAGTGCTCTAACAACGAAACTAAATTAGAGCCCAGATTTGAGAATATCTAGTATATATTGGACATCTATTGCTACGTTACAGTCACAACGAACAGTTCTTTTTTTCTTGTCTTTCTGTTTTTCTTTCTCCCTTCCTCCCTCCTTCCGTCCCTCCCTCTCTTTCTTTCTTTCTTTTTTTAATGTGTGTGTGTTTTGTTTTCTGTTTTACAGTACCAGGGAGCTGACCCAGGGCCTCACTCATACTTTGCAAGCACTCTACCAGTCCCCCAGTCCCTTTTTCAATGTTCTGTCTTGACATAATCTTACAAATTTGTGCAGGCTCCCTGCAGCCTCGAACTTGGAATCTTCCTGCCTTTGCCTCCTGAGTCACTGGAATTATAGGCATGTACCACTGCACCTGCCCTACAAATAGTCCTTTTTATAGAGAAGGAAATAGCTTCAGAAATATGCCACACAACTCATTAAGTAGAAAGGCAAGGATTTAAATCCAGCCAGAATTGTCAGGATCCTCTCAATGTACTGCTGACAGGAAGCTCAAATGATTGATCTGCTAACAGTCACTGGACTCTCAGTAGGAAGAGCAGAATCCAAAAGAATATGCATCCTAATTCCAGGCTGATTCCAGAATTTTGGAGTTTATCAGCTGCATTCTCTCTCCTCATCCCAGGCCAATATCCCTGGATGTTGCAGAATTGCATGAGGGCTGCATTGCTTATCCCTAATCCATGCGGATCTTTGTTTTCCCCACTCAGCCCAGGCTTAGGGTTTCCCAGCTCTCTTCTAGCTTTGTCAGGTGTATTTTCACCATTTCCTGATGGTTCCTGTTTTGAGTGTTTAAGCCTTGCAAGTGATCATCTGGTCAAAGGCTCCTTTTACATTCCTTGACTTACCATCTTATCAAAAGAGTTTTTAAACTAGCTCAGAGAGTATATTTTTCTCTCAATTGAACAATGATATACCCTGCCTAGTAAAGGGCAGAACTGAGCACAGAGGCAGGAAATGTCCAAAATGTTTTCAGTTGAATCTGTTAGCATGTACACAAATGTCAAATTGAGGTTGTCCTTTGGAAACCTCAACACATTTCAGAAATCATCTTGTGCATTCAGCCACATCACCCGGAAATGTTGAGCCCAAACAAAAAGGACAATTCTTCTGATTTTATGAAAAGGTCTTGGTTCTTTGAGTTATATTTAGGGAAGGGGAAAAGAAGAAGATTTGGAGTACTTATAACTGATGGGAGAATGCAGTCTGGATTAGAGGAGTGTAGATTCCTCTATTACACAATTGAGATTTTTGAACACAAAAATGTAATAGGATAAGAGAATAGAGCATGTGGTAAGGTTGATAGTACCAAACCTAGTATTTAAGATAGTGACCCTCTTCCTTCTGCTTCCTATTGCATACATTGTTGTTGTTAGGTGCCATGGAGTTGAGTCTGACTCATAGTGACCCTATGTACAGTGGAACGAAACACTCCCCAATTATGTGCCAGGTATACAATCTTATTTATGTTTAAGCCGATTGTTGCAGACACTGTCAATCCATCTGGTGGAAGGTTTTGCTTTTTTTCATTGACTTGCCACTCTCCCAAATATGATGTCTTTCTCTAGGGATTGAGCTCTCCTGACTACATGTCCAAAATACATACGACGCAGTCTAGCCATCCTTGCTTCCAAGGAGCACTCTGGTTGCACTTCTTCTAGGTTGGTTCTTTGGGCAGTCCATGGTATATTGAATAGTTGTCTCCAGCACTATAATTCAAAAACATCAATTCTTCCTCTGTCTCCCTTGTTCAATGTCCAGCTTTCACAACCATATGATTCAACTGAAAATACCATGGCATGAGTAAGGTGCACCTTCGTCTTCAATGTGACATCTTTACTTTTCAGTACTTTAAAGAGACCTTTTGTCACAGCCTTTCCCAAAGCAATGCGTCTTTTGATTTCTTGACTGCTGCTTCCATGAGTATTGATTGTAGAACCAAGTAAAGCAAAATCATGGACAACCTCAATCTTTTCTCCATTTATTGTAGGTATTTGTATTTTCTTCTTATCATCCCTTGCATCCAGCTTTTCAAGAGTTGGACTTATAATGAACTGCCAAGGTTGTTGTTTCTACTCGGTAAGGAATTCTAATTCTCACAAATTGTGAAATCCATTTTGGATTCTGACTAAATTTCACATCATTCTTTCCCTGTCCTCATTTTACTGTGTTCATTTTTGCTATTTTTCTGAGATTCATTTTCGCATTTTCATCCTCTTCTCTCTGGTCCTTCACCCTAGAATCTGCCTCTAATAAATTCCTAATAATTCTAATCTGCATTTGTAAATTCCTGCTCAGAAGGAGTGAAAATCATATATTCATTTACTGATTCACTCATGCAAACATCATTTGCTGGGTCTGTACTATATACCACATGTCAAGGAAATATAAAGCCATAATAAGCAAGTTCTTTGTCCTCAAGGCACTTATGTTGTTGTTGTTGTTAGGTGCCATCGAGTCGGTATCTGACTCATAGCAACCCTCTGTACAACAGGGGAAACACTATTGTCAGTGCTTCTCTGCTGTTCATAGGGTTTTCAATGGCAGATTGATTTTTGGGAGGGGGTTGCCAAGTCCTTCTCCCAAGCCTATAGCTTCTGGTGTTCACAGGCGGTCTCCCATCCAGGAACTAACCAGGCCCAATTCTGCTTAGCTTCTGAGATCTGACAGTATCAGATGCCACAGGGCTATGGCTGCAGGCCATAGTTTAATTCAAAACTGTACATCTGCTTATACCATACTGTGACAATGAAGAGTGAAGAAAGTACTGCAGAATGTGAAATTTAGTGGGATCATTGCTTGCAGGGGAACCTATGCGAGAGGGAGTGGGTGAGGAGGATGGCAGCAGTAGGGTAGTCTGTGAGCCTGCGGCCACTGTCACCTCCTCCTCTCTGCAAGGTCATGAGATAAGCAGCCATCTCGTAACCTTGGAGGGAGGATTGTGTGTTCTGGAGTTCATCCCTCTACTGGCCCTCAAAACTACCCTTCTGCTTCCTCCTCTACCCTCATCTATTTTCCACTATTAGCAAACCTCCCTCTCATAGTCTGTGTCCCTTTTTCCTTCTCCTTCAAACTTAGTTTCATATGGAACCCCTCTTCAGAATTCCTCTTGATTGATCCCACCTGCTTCCATGCCTTGGTTTCAGAATAGGTGACACTTCCTGTCTTTGTTCTCCTGTAGAAGCATTTGGATAGATGGGTCTAGCCTAATATACACAATCTGAATTAAAAACCAAGATGAATTTGGAGAAGTATGCATCTTTCTTGGGAAGGTTCCTTGTGATTAATTTGGGGTGCTTGCAGAGGGCATGTTGTTGTTGTTAGGTGCCATCGAGTTGGTATCCAACTCATAGTGACCCTCATAGGGTTTTCAATGGCTGACTGCTTCAGGATTGCCTTGGGAGTGGATTGCCAGGTCCTTCTCCCATTTTTGCAGTGCTGGGAATTGAACTCGGGACCTCAGAGATTGCAGAGCAGTGCTCTACCAACTGAGCTAAATCCCAGCCCGCAGAGCGCATAGTTTTGCCCTACTATAGTTTGCAACTCTAAGGATGAATAAGTGTTCCAAAACACTCAACTCTAACAAGGCAGATTAGCTGAGTTGTGTCAGCTTCCATGCTTTTTAAAACCAACTGAATTTTTAAGAGCCATTTTTAGGTTCACAGCAAAATTGATCAGAAGAATGGAAAGTTACCATATACCTCCAGTCACCACACATATACAACCTCCTTCACTGTTGATATCCCACACCAAAGCGGTACGTTTGTCACAATCAGGGAATTGACACTGACACTTCACTATTACCTAACGTCCATAGTTTACATTATGGTTCACTCTTGGTGTTGTGTAGTCTATGGGTTTGGACAAATATCTAATGACAGATATCCACATATATAAGTGTATAATTCAGGACCTCCACCACTGTAGTACCATACACACATTTTGGCTTTAAAGAAGTCTTGTACCTTTTCTTGCATTATAGATGTATCATGTATTGAAGTATTTATTGGTGTCAGGAGGCAGGAAGTATACAAGTTACTAAAGAAAAATGTAATGAAATGCTACAATTGAAATTAAGGTAAGATTTTTGGAGGCTGTTAACAAAATTGAATCCATTTATAAATCCCGTTACCTTTCAGGAATACACCTTTTTCGCAAAGTAGGATACTTGGTGTTTGTTTGTTGGGATCCTACGAGTCATAAAGCACATAGATCACGAAGATCTTTTCTCTCATCGAATTTCCTGCCTACCTTTCAAAAAAAGAAAATGTGGGATAGACTAAACATATTTGAAAACACTCATCATGCACTAGGCACTGAGTAAATCTTGAGGATACAGTGTTGGTTGCCTCAGATGTGTTCATGTCCCCCAGGAGTTAATGTCTAGCAGGTCAGGAAGTCCTAGAAGTAACCGTTAAGGAAGTTTTAAGGACACAGCATTTCTTGTAGACAGGTGGGACTGAGTTCTGCTGTGGGTGGGAGGGGTGTGGCTAGGAGGAAAAGCTGTGCCAATCAGGCTAAACTAAAGATAACCAAGTCCACTGCAACCAAAACACCTGAAATAGCCTCTAGAAAGAGAACCCTAGTGGATCTGTCCTTTATGCTCTAGTTTGTCCTCATGATGCTTGAGTCCTCTTGCAGCTAAAAAGACATATATTATGAGTATATGGGATGGTATGTGCTTAGGTTAAAAAAAAAATCACTGGAGGCTGGGGAAAGGTAGATTTTTTGTATGGAACCCAACTGTTACAGCCAGGAAGCCAGACCTGTCCATTCCACCCTGTCCATGAAGGATGGGGGTTGTTGAGGCTACTCTCCAGATTTCTTACATTCTGATTGGCAGGCACTCCACAGCATTGAGCTACCCCAGGAAGCCTGGAGGAGCCAGCCCAGAGATTTGCATAGGGACACCGTGGAGCCCTTATGGAGATGTGAAAAGCTCTGGGCTCAGTGAGGTTAAATATGACCTTGTGTCCCCTCGGGGTAGCTATTTAACTTGTCTGAATTCAATTTTGTCTTCTTTAGAATGGCGATAAAAATCCTTATCTAATGGAATTGTCCTGTAGACTTTATGGGATATATAAAATGCATATGATATTAATGGGTTTAGGATAACATCTTAGTTAAAAGGAAGGATACCTTCACTCCTGTGTGATCTGTTGCTACAAAGCAGCTCTGTTATCCCGTTGATTAAAATGTGATTAAAGAGACTTATTTAAGTTTTTTAAAAAACAGATGTGGAATTCCTTTTAATTGTACTTCTTGCACTCACTATCCTTTCGTATTTTGGCCTTTTGGTGGTGGTTGTTTGCTTTTTGAGACAGGGTCTTGCTGTGTAGCCCAGGTTGGCCTCAAACTCATGTTGATCCTCCTGCCTCAGCCTCCTGAGTACTAGAATTGCAGGCATGTGCCACCATGCCCAGATTCTTTTGGTAATTTAAGTCTATTATCCTAACTGTTTTTCTTTTGGATTTATTTACATCAGTTTAACATGTATTTTTGTAA
This sequence comes from Pedetes capensis, assembly GCA_007922755.1. NCBI lineage: Eukaryota > Metazoa > Chordata > Mammalia > Rodentia > Pedetidae > Pedetes > Pedetes capensis. Next base: position 51,750 of record VMDO01001069.1, read on the forward strand.
AGTTTTCAGATTTCCTATATGTACATAAAACATTTACACACCACAGTTGATTTCTTCACTAGTACACACATTTCAAATGTTTGAGATGGTATTATTTTGCAAAGTGTTTCAGTTATTTCCAGGAAATAACCTGCGGTTCAAATATCTTTCTGTTCAAGTAGCTCTTCCATCTCATTTTATGTTGCATGCAATGCTTTTAGTCATCTTTTGTAACTGTACATTTTCTAATTAACAACATTGTTTTTCTAAAGTGATTTATATTGTGGCATGACATTTTGCTGCTATATAAAGTAGAGCAAATCTTCAAACATGTATTTCTGAAAAGATCAACAAAGGAAGATTTTAGAAAACAATTTTCCTGTGGGGTGAGTAAAGTACTTGTGTGTTTTATTCATAGCTGATTGCTTAGGGAAAAAAAATTACATGTTTCTTTTCCTGTCTATACTTCTGGTGCCACATATTTCTGTAGTAGTGACCTCAGAAGAGGTTGTAGCCCTCAAAAATAGGTAGGTCCCATTTTCTAAGTCTAGCTGGAAAATGATTTTGCAATATCACTAGCTTATATAGCCATCAAAAAATATACTGAATCTGAAATTTACCATGAGTGTTCCCATGTAGAATATTGATAGTGTTAGTAACTATCTTCCCGTCTACGGTCTCTCCTCCTATGTCCAGGAAGATGGGCACAGGCTTTACAAGTGAGCAGTCTGGTATACCACCTCCCTTTGCAAGAGTCTTCACCATGTTGTTGTTGTTGTTGTTAGGTGCTGTTGAGTCGGTATCCGACTCATAGTGACCCTCATAGGGTTTTCAATGGCTGACTGCTTTGGGATTGCTATGAGTTTCACCATGTTAGAGAACACATTTCCCAAATTCAAGTTACAACATCAGGTCCTTGTTTGCTTTGGGGAAGCATTTTGGTTTCTTTCTTCCTTCCTTCCCTTCCTTCTACCCTTCTTTCTTTCTTTCTTTCTTTCTTTCTTTCCTACCTTCCTTTTTTTTCTTCCTTCCTTTCTTTTCCTTTCTCTCTCTTCCTTTCCTCCTTCCTTCCTTTCTTTTTCTTTTAAGATAGGGTCTTGCTATCTTGCTCAGGCTGGCCTCCAACTCCTGGCCTTAGGCCATCCTCCTGCCTCAGCTTCCCAGCACTACAGGCCCGCACCACTGCACTCAGCTGGGTATGTTCCTTTAGAAGACATTTATATTAAGAATAAAGACACTGATGTTTTCCAGTGTATAATCAAAATTGGTTTCAGCCTGTTTTTCTCTTGGCAAAGCAGTCTGTCTTTTTCTTTGCTTTGGACTAGGAAGATTAAGGAGATTTGGGAAGTTCTTTAGCTCAAAAGAGAAATCTGAAATTACTCTTGCAGGAATTATTATAGAAAGTATTATGAAAGTAAAAGATAAAGCTTATGAAGTTCCGTGAAAAGACAAATACAAGTCCATTGAAATACAGAAGTGCCAATGGAAGATTGTTGTTTTGTTCTCCCAAATTATTCATTGCCTTAAGGGATTTGAGCCAATTCCCAGCCATTCTCTGTGGATGTCTGGAGGTAGATGCTTTATGTTGCAGAGGGCAAGAAGTGCCACGTTGCCAATGAGTGTCTCCTCCAGTAGGCTTAATTCCATGGATGCTTATGAGAGCATTTTGTTCCAGATGAAGGCTTGAGTTTTGCAAAGTAGCAGACAGATGTTTGATGTGTCAATCACAGTGTTAGGTAGTGAGGCAGATACAGAGCAAAATAAAACATGGCCCTGGACCTGAGTTGCACAGTAAGTGCTGAACACTATTCTTAGTACCCTTGAGAAGAGGGGACATTTCATCAAGTGTAGAGAGTTTAAAATCTAATTGGTAGGCCAGGTGCAGTGGCACACACCTATGATCCCAGTGACTCAGGAGGCAGAGGCAGGAGAATCTCACATTCAAGGCCAGAGGCAACTTGCATTTTTTAAGTGAGATTCTGTTTCAAGCTTAAAACAAAAAATTCAAAGTGGCACATCACTTGGGACTTGGTTTTTAAAATCAGTTTTGCAAACACAGGCCTTGACTTCCTTGTGAAGAATTCCCTTGACACTTTTAACTTGTGTATCTTATTAGCACTCTTTTCTTATTTGTAAACTGGTAAAATGCACCTTGTGGTCACCTCATGATCTCATTTACAAAAGCAAGTTCCGTAAATCTTCTAAACACTGGAACTTCAGAAGCCACCAAAATCATATCTATAGTTATTATTAAGACATTTCAATGCAACTCTCTTGAGAGCCCTGCACCCATGCCTTGGACATATACTATTATCCTTAGGTATCTCTCTCTATTTCCAAGTGTGCATGCTTAAATCTAAAGTGTACACGCTTTCTTACCTCTACTTAATAAGCTCACTTTGTTTTGATAAGTAAGTAAGTAAGTAAGTAAATAAATAAATAAATAAATAAAATCAGTTTTTTAAGTGGCAGAAAATAAACCGGCTTAGCCAGAAAGAGAATATACTGGTTCAGGAATTTAGAAGTCCAGGTATACTTCCAGCTAGAGCCTTCTAATAGACTGAGGGATGGTCCAGTAGCAGTACATAAGTAAATCAGTTATGTTACACATGCACATTGAAATGTTTTCTAACCATCTATTCATGTTTACATTTCAGCACCTACTCATCAAAATATTTAGGAGAATTTTTAAATGAGATAAAATAGGCTACAGAATTGCTTACAATATGATCTCTGCCATCTACAGACTACTTAGAACATAAAAGTTTACAAGGAACTACATCAAAAAGATGTGTGGGTGCCTCTCTTCTTTATAATAACCTATATTTTCAAAACAAAAACCACACAGCTGTGAGCTGGTAAAATGAACAGACATCATTTGAAACATGGGACAGTAGGTTTCTGCAGGGACACACATTGCCATAAGTTCTGGAAGTCATGGCAATAGTCACAAACAGGGGGCCTCCAGCTCCTGCAGAGGCCCCAGCCCAGAAAACCCTGTCCACATCTGCACACACAGGGAGCAGTGCCTAGTATGGTAGTTTAAGAACTTCCCTGTCCTTGAAAGTCTTCCAAAGTCTGCCTTCTCGGGGCTTGGTCTAGCCATTGCTTTCTACCTAACGGTCCTGGAGGACCTCTTCCTGAGTGCTGTATACATCCCTCATCTTCCCTCCCCAGCACCTTCCTCCCTCCATTGAGGCACAGGCTCCTTCGACCACTCTTTTCTGTCCCCTGCATTTTCTTCTGGCAAAGCTTTAGGCCCACTTTTTGCCACAGCCTTCCTTGTTGACTTTCTTTAACTTGAAATTTCACAGATATGATCTCACAGAGTTGTCAAAGCTTTCTGTCTTACCTCACTTGACACCTTTTGATACAGCTGATGATATAATAATCTCTACCTAAAAGTGGGAGGAGGGGACCCAGAGGTTTTCACTTGCCCAGAATTCCAAAGCCCAGGTCTGCCCACACCAGATCCAGCTTGCTTTCTGTGGACCGTGGTGCCTCACGGCTGTGGAGACACTCAGCTGGGACCAGCAAAAGGACCAGATCCTTTGCTGGTAATGACACACACAACCACCCTTGTATCTCTCTCTAACCTACCTGTCTTTGAAGACTTTGCTTCTCAGAGACAACTCGTCCTGTTTACTACTTTACCAGCTTCCCTCCTGCCGCCCTTTTTTATTCTGAAGTTTTAGACAGTGTTAAAAAGTCCATTTTCAGAGGTCGTTGTTAATAGGATTCTCTAGTTTACAGTTTTTTGTGCATTGTGATTTGGATGATTTGTCTGCTCTTGGTATCTATTTTGGCACTTTTTTTTTTTTTCCTCCTTACCCAGTAAGTGCTTGGAAAGTGAGAGCCGAGTTTTCCATTTAAGAGTTGATTTTTCTCCTAGGGAGATGTTCAGTAAGTGCCCAGTGACAACTGGCCAATCACAAGGAAATAAAATCATTCTTCGAGGAATATTTTCATAGCATTCCTGGAAAGAGTTATGAGGTTAAATTTTCCTGAAAAATATACCCAAACATCTGTTTTTCACAATTAAGTTGGAAATATTAATGGCCTAGGGCATGAGTGCCCAGCAAAAATCATTTACCATTCCAGGACATCTCACTGCAGGGTTTCCTTCCCTCCTTGTTATAAATTCTGTGCTTTGTAGCAAGCAGGGATACTATATTCACCAAAAAGCTACAAAATGTCTGGTCACCTCAGAGGTCGTAGGTGTTTTCCCCTTGGCATTGATACTGATTGTCAGTTATCCTGAACACACACCTTCACTGAAGTCTTCACAAACTTTAAGAATAAGGTAAGCCGAACAAGGTGGTGCACACCTGTAGTCCAGGCACTCAGGAGGCTGAGGCAAGAGGATCTCTTGATCTCACAAGTTTGAGACCAGCCTCAGTGTCATAGAGAGACACTGTCTTTAAAAAAAGAAATTCCCAAAGTTTCATGTTTGGACAGGATTACCCCTAGCTATTCTTAACCCGGGCTGGGATTTAGCTCAGTTGGTAGAGTGCTGCTCTGCAGTCTCTCAGTTCCCAAGTTCGATTCCTAGCACCACAAAAATGGGAGAAGGACATGACAATCCACTCCCAAGGCAATCCAGAAACAATCAGCCATTGAAAACCCTATGAGGGTCTCTATAAATCGAACATGAGTTGAGGGCACCTAACAGCAACAACATTCTTAACCCACCAGGCCATGAGCAGTGGCTGCCATCTTCTTTTCCATTTCTTTCCCAAGCATTCCCAGAATGTTTCTGCTGAATTAAACCCTGAAGAGAAAGATTAAGGTAGCAGATGGAATGTGTGCTGTTAAGAATTCACATCCCCCAGTGAAAATGGCACCTGTAGAGAAGACAAAGGAATTTAGCAGTTTTGGAGGAGAAATTTTCATCATTGAGACCCAGGAACTTAGGTGGGCCATCAGCATGACTTGGTAGAAGAGGGACTGGGAGAATGGAAAGGAAAAGGATTTGCCTTGCAGGAGGATAGATCCCAACCTCCTCCATTTCCTTCTCTCTCCCCACCCCCAGGTCTGAGGCAGGGGAGGCCCTTTTCCTCCTTTTTCATACATTCTTATCTGCTCTGGAAAACTAGCTTCCTCCTCAGAGCCGTCCTTGGAGTGGCCCTGAGCTTAATTTTGCTGTATGATTCATGCCCTCCAGGGATGGCCCTCTCTGGAAAACATTTTAAAGCAGTGTGGAAGTAGAACAAGGAGCAGCATTTTCAATTGGGGTTTTTTGGTATAAAAAACTGGGGTTCATTGAGTAAATATCATTTCCCATTTCCCTGTGTCACTCACATTAACTGTAGCCTGAGTTATAAGACTGTGAATTTATCACACAGATTTATAGATTTTTCAGTGTTTACTTTTAATACATATTTGACTATTTTTTGTGGTACAGGGGTCCTGAACCCAGGGCCTTGGACATACTTTGCAAGCTCTCTACCACTGAGCTGCACCCTCAACCCCTTCTTTATATTTTAAAGTGAGGCAGAGTCTCACTAAGTTATGCAGGCTGTCTCTGGCCTCTAACCTGCGATCCTCCTGCCTCTGTCTCACAAGTCACTGGGATTACAGGCATGAGCCACTGTGCCTGGCTTCACATTTGACTGTTTTAAAAGCAAATGTTATTTTCACCCCATGCATGGTGATTTTTATCAGAGGTACTTAAGCTTTCCATTTCAATTATTTTTTCGGTTTACTATAACCACTGTGTTGATCACTGTAAAGCCACTGCTTTGCAGAGGGAGCCAACCCTAAACTATCACAGCTCAGTGCTCACTGGAAGAAGACAGTTGCAAAAGTAGACAGTTAAGAGTCATCAGGTGTGTAGCTTGCAAATTCATGAATATTAATTATTGGTTAGTGAGCATGTATTGAGTCAGAGTTAAGTTACAGAAAACAGAATCCACTATAGCTGATTTTGGGAGTAAGCAATTAATATACAAGTGGGTATTAATGGTGGCTCGAAGAATCTTAGCAAATACCGAAGAACTGGCCATTGTTTGAGTTGGAGAGCTGGAGAGCAAGGAACTGTGATACAATATCTGGATTACTTATGGCCCTGGCCACTGGTTTGAGAACTGTACCTTTGAGCCCCTCTACCTGAGCAGTGCAGAACCACACACAGGGAACGGTGCAAAGCAACCATCGGCAGCACATCTGCTGTGGACGCTGTCACTGGGCCCAGCAGTGAAGTGCTGTGGCCTCACAGATCCACCATCCAGGGGAGACAGACGTCAGACACCTCACACAAGCAACCATGATAGCAGTGGGATGAGGGCTGCAAAGGACAGATACGTAATGCTTCTTCTTGTTAGATGCTGTTGAGTTGGGCCTGACTCACAGTGACCCTAGGTATAACAGAACAAAACACTCCTCAGCACTGTGCCATGTCTAGCATGATGTCAGTGCTTCTCTGCTATTTATAGGGTTTACAATGTCTGATTGTTTCAGGAGTGGGCTGCCAGGTCCTTCTCCCATTTTTGCAGTGCTGAGGATCTAACCCAGGACCTCAGAGAGCTCAGACCAGTACTCTACCAACCGAGCTAAACTGACTCATAGTGACTCGATATACAACAGAATGAAACACTACCCAACACTGTGCCACACATATGATCTCTCTATTTTGAGCCTATAGTTGCAGTTGCTGTGTGTCTTTTCATTTTGAGTCATGCCACATCAGCACAAGGGGGTCTGAGGGGCTTTACTCCATTCCTGTCATTAAGGTCAACTCTGCTTTGAGGCAGCAAGTCTTCCCTAGTTGTTTCTTGAAAGCCTTCCAATGTGGAGGGCTCCTTTTCTGGCATTATATTTGATGGTGCTTGTCTGCTATTCATAGGGTTTTCAATGGCAGATTCTTTCAGGATTGGCTGCTGGGTCCTTCTCCCTAGTCTGTCTTAGTCTGGAAGCTCAGCCATCTGAGATACTGGTGGCATGGCTTTCAGCATTACAGTAACACACAAACTCCCACAGCATGACTAGCTGACAGACACTCAGGGGCAGCATGGCTTAGGAGTCAATAATAAGGGGATCTAAGGCAAACTGGAGATGGGGTATGGTGCTAGGAAAGCCTTTGAGGAAGAAGCATTGAAGCAGAGGCAGAAGGTTGTGTTGAGTTCAGCAGTTGAAATAGATTCTAGGTGGACAAGAAAATTCCAGGCAGAGGAACCACACAGCAGGCTGAGGTTCCTGGGAAGGCCAGAGTGAGAGGTGCAGGGCACCGAGTTGGGGTACAGGGCGGTCCAGGTGCAGACTGAAGGTCATCATAAGAATTTTTCCTAATAGCAGTTAGAAGTCATCTTTCAGGTTCAGGAATGACAGCAAACTGTCATGTATTTGGACTGTCGCAGCCATTCCAGTTTGGAGATTGGCTTGGAGGAGGGACAGAGTGAACAGAAGGAGGCCAGACAGAGGCTGCTGGGACAGGCAGGGAATCTAGGTTACTGACAGTGGCTTGGACTGAGAGTGGTGGCAGAGGAGGAGGGACTCAGGGAGTGTGTGGGGGTGTGGTGGATAAGGGTGAAAGAGTTGTCAATATCACAACTCGCTTGTACCTGGCGTGCCTAGCCAAGTAGCCAAGTAAGGGGAGTGCTCTGGAGCCCTCTCGGTAGAGATGTCAGGAAAGCCATTGGATGGAGATGTCTGGAGCCCAGAGTGACAAACACAGGAGTCAGCACTGGGGATGAGACTGCTGTGGGAGGAGGAACCTTGAGAGCCACCCTGGCATGAGAGGCCCCGAGTCAGCACGGGGACAACTGCCAGCAGGCAGAAAAGCATTCAGGTAAAATCCGTGTATTTCCAAAAGAAGCACATAACCTGGGGTCATGTTCACACCTGTAATAGTGCAGCAACAAGGGAGGCTGAAGCAGGAGGACCACAAGTTCAAGGCCAGAGACAGCCTATGCAATTTAGCAAGACCCTGTCTCAAAAAATACAAAGGGGTTGGGGGTGCAGCTCAGTGGTGGAGCACTTGCCCAACATATGTAAGGCGCTGGACTCAAGCCCCCAGTACTGCAAAATAAAATAAAATAACAAATGAATTTCTCTTTTAAGATTACTGACTTTCTTGACATGCTACAAGTGACAAATAAGAGATTATATATCTGAGGCCAGAAATCCAACTTGTTAACCATAAAATTGAGCTAAAATCTGCCTTCTTAACTAAATAGTGCTGTTGTAGTTTGCCCTGGTATTTCATGGCAAGTGCATAGACTCACATTCCTGTTCCCAATGTATAGTTAAGAAAACTGAGGCTGAAAATGAATGACAAGAGGACGTTTACACACCCTTGTAAGTTCTGAGGGATTGTCAGATCCTCTGCCACCTGAGAAGTCCCTAAGGGAGTGGGATACAGGGCAGACCACTTGTGATGGAGGAATAGCCTAGAAAGGTATGCGGCACAATCTGGTAGCATGTCAGCTTAGTACAGACATTTGCTGAGCCAGCCCCACGGATGGGTTCTGGGCTGAAACTCAGTCTGTCCCTGAGCTGTTTATGCACTGTTGGGAGAAGAAAATAAACAGGTATTGGTCCGCTTTGAACACCAAGACCCAGGGTATCCCTAACGTTCCCCTGCCTACAGGGATGGGAGGGAGGGTAGCGTGGTAGGAAGGACCATCAGGAAACTAAGAAAAATAAGCAAGGCTGGTGGTAGTCAGGTGAAGAACGGATCTACTGAAGCATTTCCCCAGGGCTGATCCTGGCACGTGGGCTGCGCAGGTCACCAGGAGGGCTGTTGTGGGCTTGGTGGGTTCCTCCTACGAGGTTTGCTACATAACTGCCTGCCCTACTGCCAGTATTACAGCTTGTGCAGCATGTTTACACTTCAGAGGTGAGCTGGGTAGGTGTATTCAGGTTAACCGTTAACCCACAAACACACTTTCAAACCTCTTCGTGTGTGCAGGTCACTTCTCTAGTGACTTCATGAATTACTTCTGGAAGACAAGGCACACGTTTCCTTATAATGCTGTCTGGCCACCTGCTCTGTCCCGGGTGGGACATGATGCTTCCATAGAGAAGAAATGATAACTTGTGCTTTCTCAAACAGTGACTCTAATCACTCTTCCCTTAGATGGGGAAGATGATTCATTTGGTAGCCAAGTTAATAACTTAAAAACATGAACTTTAAACAATAAACTTAAAATATATAGTTGAAGGAGAAAGAATCTTAGAGATATCATAGGCCCATCTGATAGTGGAATACCGGAAAGTGTTAAATTATTCATAAGTTGCCTGATAACTAGTGAATAAATTACATATGGGAACATTTAGAATTTGGCAAAGCCTTCTGGAGAGGCCATTAGACAAATGTACCATGCAACAGCAAAAGATTTGGAGAAATTTCTATTCTGATCAATTGGATGACAGCTAAACTCATATGAATGAAAATATTATGTCTTAATGGGAGAATTATTTTTATTAGGGCCATCTGACTCACAAGAGTGATATTTTGAGAGAAATGAGAGTAAGATATTGGTGTGTACAACACGCTTACTAACTCCGGGCAAATGGTACATCTTTGGGCAACATTCTGACCATCACAAATCCCTCTTTGTGGAATGGTTTTCTTTCTGTTCGGGGAATGTGGGTAGTCTCCAGCCTCTGTTGGCCAAATTGATCTCTCAAAGACATTGTGGTCTGGCAAAGCAGCTTCTTGCTCATTAGGCTTGGAGTATGTTTTAAATAGTTACATTCAATTATATTTGTTGCCCAGAAGCATGTGAAGAAAATGTGCCTGTGTCAGACCACAAGAGCAAGGGAAGTTTTTTATGTTTGATTGTGGTTAATCTGTTTTCTGTTCTTCCTGGAGGAAAACTGCATTAAAAGAAGGTCACATGTACCAAGGTCCCTCCCATAAAATCAGAGATATGTATGAAGTAACAGGAAAAAGTCAAATATTAACGACTATTTTACAGTCTGAGGGAAAATGCTTGGAAAATGCAAACTGTTCATTGTCTGGAACAAATGGTTAAATACTTTTAAAGGCATTCATAAAAATTTGAAGAGGAGTAATGAAAAGAAGCTATCCTTTGGAAGAAACTTCTTTCAAAGGACTTTTCTTTTGGTACAGTAACAACCTAAGGGCCATTTAATACCAGCCCATAGAGTGCCTTTTTGTTCTGTTGTACATAGGGTCCATGTGAGTCGGACCCAACTCGATAACACCTAACAACAACAAAAATAGAGTGACTGTGCCATGCAGAATTGAGGAATTAAGTGTCTTACATACTTTTTAAAATATTAGTTTTTTCAATAGGCTAAATATTTTCTGTACATAATTCACTCACTGTTTGGTACTTGATTTTTTTTTTATCTTTTTACTTGGTATATTGTAAGATAAAACATTTGCAGAAACAAAGAGAAAATCACGGATCTAAACACACTGAATCATGTGTCAACTCACTTTGGAGGGACACAATCTGGCCAGGAGTCAGTCAGGGCTAGAATTTTCCAGGAAGGCTTTGGGGAGACAGGAAATCAGATGTGAGCAGCCTTGAAGGATGAGTAGACTTGGGAAAGGATTCAGGAGCCGGCGCTGTGGTGCACACCTATAATCCCCGCAACTCCAGAGGCAGGAGGATGATGAGTTCAAGGCCAGAGGCAGCTTATGTAATTTAGTGAGACCTTGTCTCAAGATAAAACATTTTAAAGTGGGCTAAGGGAGCAGTCCAGTGGTAGAGCACTTGCAAAGTATGTGTAAGACCCTGGGTTCAACTCCAGGTAGAAGAAAAAATAATGATAATAAGGATTCTGGAGAGCATTTAGACAAGGGCAGGTGATTGTGAGTAAAGATATGTCTGAGATGGTCCCCTTGATGTTTTATTTTTATCTTGTAAATATTTTTCTTGGAACATAATTCTCATCTTCTTTTCACACACTATTTTTGTTTTATTTTTCTCAGCCCTCTGTTTCCAGGGCTAATCCTGAATTCTCCTGCAACTCCCTGGGGATTTTCTTGGTAAAATCCCCAAGGATCCCTTGCATGCACTTGTCACTAACGTGTTTTCATTGAGCCACTTACTGTGGCTTAATTTGGCAGCTACCTCTGTGGAGCCCATGTGCAGAATGTCCCCACAGTCCTGTCTGTCCTCTGCGATCGGTATGGGCGTCTCCCTCATCGTGAGACAAAGATGAGATGGCTGGTTGTTGAAAAAATTGTGCCAGCCTCCACACCAGCCACGTTGTCTTCTCCATGCTGTTGAATGCGGGCTGCACTACTGCTGTTGCTTTCCCCCTGAGTTACTGTCTTCCATGCTGTCCAGGTCGTGTGGCTCCCAGACAGGGTTGGAGATGGGAGGCTAACTAACCCATCCCAAGAGAGCATGTTTATCTCTAACTCCTGCCTCCTCAAGCACCTTTCATTTTCTTATCTGTGACCCCACCACTGCCTCTGTTCCAAAAGCCTTTCACAAAATAATGACATATTTATTTTAAGACAGAGCAGGAAACACAGAGGCACACTCGAGCGCAGCCATGCACACACATTACCATTTAGATACGGAATCATCTAGAAAGATGTAGAATTTGATTCTGCTGCCCTGTGTCATGCTACTGAAAATGGCATGTGAACACATACCGCTTCTTCTTTCTCCTTCTTTCCCCTCCTTTCTCCACCCCTTTTGTTTTGTTGTTGTTAGGTGCCGTGGATTCAGTGTCTGACTCATAGCAACTCTACGTACAACAGATGAAACAGTATTGTGTGCTTCTCTGCTATTCATAGGGTTTTCAATGGCAGATTGATTTTTGGGAGTAGGTTTGCACCCCTCTTCTTAGAGCCCCTGAAATGATGAGAATAAGAATAGGAGGAGGAGGAGGAGGAGGCTTAGTATTCTCTCTCTGCCTTGGCTTTTTTCAAAGAGCGATTAAAGCCCCTCATAGAAGGCAGTTTTCCATTCTTGTTTGAAAAAATCTTTGACACTGGGTGTAGTGGCTCATGCCTGTAATCCCAGCTGAGGCAGGAGAAGCAAAGCCAGTCTGAGGCCACCCTGGTCTACACAGCCAGTCCAGCTCCAGGCCAGCCTGGGCTACACAGTGAGACCATGACTAGAAAAGGAGAGGAGAAGACAGGAGAGGAGTAAGAAGGGGGAGAGGAAGGGAGAGAGGGAGGGATGGAGGGGGAGAGAAGGAGAGAGAGAGAGAGAGTGAGAGAGAGAGAGAGAGAGAGAGAGAGAGAGAGAGAGAGAGATTGAGAACTCTATAGTGTATATAAACAGTACATTTGGTTTATTTTACTGAGAGAAAACACCCCGGGGTTCAGCCAGGTTGACATCCTTACCAGCTAGTGCCCTGTGGTTTTGCTTTGTTTCTGATTCTTTTCTGTAAAAAGAGTCTGAGTTCTATTTGATCTGCATAGAATTGAAGGTAGTGAGTAAAGAAAAGAATGTATCAGCCAGCCTCTCTGAAGACTGATCTGGCTAGATGTCCTTGTGTCTCTTTAATAAGTGTGGTTAAAATGGGGTCAGTCCCCCAGCCCTGGTTGGGGTTTAGTCAGAGCCATCCTAGGAGAACCACTATAGCTCCCGCCCTGCCTGGATGGATGAAGGAAAAGTGCCCTTCAGCACTTAGCAACGTAGAGGAGGCCCTGCAGCTTTTACTCTGATAAACAGGGCGCATTCCAGATGATATTCTCAGCAGAAGCAAGGGTGGTCTTGATTTTGTGCAGTTCAAACCAGTCAGCTTCCTGTCTCTCAGAGCTCAGGGCTGTTGGCTAGAAGAAAAATATACGTATGAAAATCACCACCACCAAAACGCCACCTATGAGATGAGGACCAAATAACTAGAAACGAAATGCAAAAGGAGGTGCTGGGGCTGTGACAGGTTATTTTATGAGACCAAAAAAAAAAAGAATGAAAACTCACTGAAAGATTCTCGAGTTATATTTTAAAGTAAGAATATAGACAAAACTCCATGGAAATCTTCTTTCCCCCTTCCCTCTTCCTTTTCTCTTGTTCTCCAGCCACCTTTGTGGGCAATCATCACTTGCCTCAAGGTGGGTCTCTCAGAAAGCGGAAGACAATTTCCATCCCGAGTCTATAGAAAAGCTGGCTTTCAGGTACAATCCTCTTTTGATCTGTTACTGTGCTCTGCTGGATTTATTGGCTTACCAGGTTAATGACATGATTGATATTATACCATATGGTCTCATTGTTTGAAGACATTTTCCATTTATTACCTGTAGCAAAGTTTACACTGTTTTCTTCTACTTGCTTGTATTCCTGCAAAACTAATTTATTTTTAATAACTCATAGAATACATTTGCAATGTCATAGGCATGACTACTTTTATAATCATAACACCTTTCGTAAAAAATAAATGTGTTTTCAAAATGAGTTTCTTCAGCATAGGGTGGAAACTGTGCAACATGAAGAAATTTTAAAACTGGCTCTATTTGGGGAATTTGATTCCACTTGATAGTTTGAAATTTTAGTAAATACCTAGCAGAAGAATGGACAGTAAGCCCTACTAAGCAGAGTTGAGTGGAATTTACTGACTTAGAGACTTGGAATTTCTAAGCATATCTAGAAAGTAACAAAAAGAATTATTTTCATTCTGCATTTAGGGGAAGCTGCCACTACATATATAATGGAGACTTGGTTGGTTCATTGAATTCATTCATTTATCAGATTTTTGTGGCCTGCTTTTTATATATCTAGCACTAGCTAATGTCAGATGGACATTAGCTGAAAGCAGAGAATACCAGAAAGATGTCTATCTATGTTTTATTGACTATGCAAAGGCATTTCACTGTGTGGATCATAACAAATTATGGATAACATTGTGAGGAGTGGGAATACCAGAGCACTTAACTGTACTCTTGAGGAATCCATACATGGACCAGGGGGCAGTTGTTCAAACAGAACAAAGAAACACTGCCTGGTTTAAAGTCAGGAGGTGTGTGTCGGGGCTGTATCCTTGCATCCTACCTCTTCGATCTCTGTGCTTATCAAATAATTGGAGAAGCCGGACTTTAATGAAGAAGAATGTGGCATCAGGATTGGAGGAAGACTCATTAACAGCCTGTGTTATGTAGATGGCACAACTCCTCTTGCTGAAAGTGAAGAGGATTTGAAATGTTTGCTGATGAAGATCAAAGAACACAGCCTGCAGTATGGATTCCCATTCAATACCAACAAAACAAAAATCCTTACAACCAGGTCAGTAAGCAACTACATGTTAAATGGAGAAAAGATTAAGGTATCCATGATTTTACTTTCCTTGGTTCTATAATCAACACCTGGAAACAGGAGTCAAGAAATCAAAAGATACATTGCATTGGGAAAAGGTGTTACAAAAGACCTCTTTAAAGTGTTGAAAAGTAAAGATATCACGCTGAAGATGAAGATGCACCTGACTCATGTCATGGTATACTCAGTTGCATCATATGGTTTTGAAAACTGGACATTGAATAAGGAAAACAGGAGAAAATTAATACTCTGGAATTATGGTGCTGGAGATGTCTATTGAATATACTATGGACTGCCAAAAGAACCAACACATCTGTCCTAGAAGAAGTACAACCAGAGTGCTCCTTAGAAGCAAGGATGGCTAGACTGTGTCTGACATATCTTGGACATGTCAGGACAGACCAATCTCTAGAGAAGGACATCATGTTTGGGAGAATGGCAGGTCAACAAAAAAATGGATTGATACAGTGGCTACAACAATGGTCTTAAACAGGAAAAAGATTGTGTGCCTGGCACAATGTCAGGGAGTTTTTTGTTCTGTTGTACATAGGATTGCTAGGAGTCAGACCTGACTAGATGGCACCTAACAATAACAGCAACTACCAAGGTCCTAGGGAATAATACACCGGGCAAAGACAACAAACAGCTTAGATCCCCATTATCATGTCTTGCATTCTGTGACAGAAATATTTCAAAAAATATTAGATATAACAAGTGGCGAGGAAGGATGTGGGGTGAGATGGGGGCTACACTGGGTTAGGGGGTTGGGGAGCCCCCTCTGCCATGATGACCTTGAGCAAGATCAGGAGCAGAGGTTTGGAGTGTTCCAGACATAGGGACTGTCCAGTGCCAAGGTGCAAAGGAGGAGCAAGTTGGAGAGAGGGAGGTCTGAAGGACTAGCCAGGGCTGGACCAGGTTGGAGCTTGAACAAGGAGGAGTTGAGGCAAGGGCACAAAATAATGAGATTTGGATTCCTAAGGAATGACTTTGGTTCCAGGTGGAGAGCTGACCAGTGGAGAGCTGGGACCTCCCAGGAGGCTTTGCAGGGATCTGGGGGACAAGTGCTGATGGCCTAGAGGAGAGAGGTGGTGGTGGTGAGGGGTGGTTGGTTTGGGGCATGTTGGGAACAAAGAGCTCAGGGATCTGAAGATGTGGATGCAGGGTGTGGGAGAGGAGCTGAGGTTAGGGGCGGGTTTGGGTCCGGAGCCACTGTGCACCTAGGGGTGCCTTGCTGAGGTGGAGAGGTACGAGGAAGAGCTGGTTGGATGGTGAGGCACTTGTTTGAGATGCTTGTTAAATGTCCAGCTGGGTTGTTCTTGAGACAGGCAGAATATTGCAGTTAAGAGTTCAGAAGAGAGACTAGGACTAAAATCACCACACGAGCACCAGTGCACTAGAGATGGTGGCAATCTGGTTTCTCTAGGGACAATCACAGTTTGGCTGGTGTGAGGAGATCAAAGAAAGGCTCAGTGGAGAGATTAAATTTGCCATTGACAAGTCATGACTTCTGAGAGCCCTGGGGAAGGATTTGGGGCTGGGATTTAGCTCAGTTGGTAGAGTGCTGTGCTGCAGTCTCTGAGGTCCCAAGTTCGATTCCCAGCACCACAAAAATGAGAGAAGGGCCTGGCAATCCACTCCCAAGGCAATCCCGAAACAGTCAGCTGTTGAAAACCCTATGAGGGTCGCTATGAGTTGGATACTGACTCGACGGCACCTAACAACAACAACAACAAGGGAAGGATTTGGAGATTCGGGAACTATGTCAGTTTAGCAGATCTTTGTAGGTAACTAAAAGGGCTGAGCTCTGGGATTCTTATACTAGCTGAATGAAATGGAGCAGGGGGATCTGATAGGATTAATCCCCCTCCTGAGACAAATTCATGGATAACTTTTTCTGTCAAAAGAATAAGTATTTTAGGCACTACAGGCTGTTCAGTCTGTCAGTTACACATTACTGACATTGGATTGTGAACACAGCCGTAGATAACACAGAAACAAGTGGTCATGGCCATTTCTAGTCAAACCTTATTGACCCAAGCAATAGGCAATCAAAATTTTCCCAAAGGTCAGTGTCTGCCAACCTTTAGGCTGGGCCATCTGGGGCTGGTGAGAGGAAGGAGGTGGCTGGGAAGAGGTGGCTTGAAACTGGCAGTTGGGAAAACTAGACCTCTGGATCCAAGTCCTTTTTCTGGCCCCGTCAGGGGAAGGCGTCCCTCTCTCTGGGAGAAGTGGGCGTTTGCATCCCTCCACCTGAGGGCAGGAGCTGGGGGAACAGGGCTCAGCGAAAGCTGCAGGTGATCGTGTCCAGAAGGTGTGGGGCGTTTCCTCATCACCACAGCAGGACTGGAGGAAATAGACTTGAAAGGTAACAGGGGCATTGCAGTGATGTGAAGGAAAAATTTTGGGGAGTAATGATGGCAAAATACGCAATTAACTGTCTCAGAAGATATGAGGTTATTGGGAGTTTTAAAGAACAAGACCAACTTCTTTCCTAAACTGGAAAGTGGAATCTCTGTTGCTGTATTCCAAGGGCTAGATGTTTTCATGTGAATGTACTAATCTTATCACGTCTGGTCTTATCACTCGTCCTCCTCCTTGTTCTTTTTTCTTCCCCCTCCTCCTCCCCCTCCTCCTCCTCCTTCTCCTCCTCCTCCTCCTCTTCCTCCTTTTTCTCCTTCTTCCTCCTTTTTTCTTTCTCATATACCCAGGCTGGCCTCAAACTTGCCATCCTCCTGCCTCAGCCTCCCTAGTGCTAGCATATCAGGCACACACCACTGTGTTAACTCTGTAAGAAGCAGATCTGTCAAGCAACATTAGAGATACTCATAATTTGGAAATGTAATACTGTATCTTTAGAAGACTTCTCAGGTTACAAATGGTAAAGTTATTTTTATTGCATTTACCTCATATTTTGAGTGGCAAGGTTGATTTTTGCTAGCCCATCATTCTATTCTTTTTTATTAGTATACTTTTACTTGTCCAAATACACATACATTGTTTTGCCTCAAACCACACAGTGGGTGTTGAATATGTTCAAAGCAAAACGCAGTGAAACTTGGAGGTGTTGTATCACTGTAATTGTGATGGAAACCCAATTCAAGAGAAGCAAAGAGCAGTTTGTCTTCAGGGTCCTAGAGTGGTTCTGCCAGAGGTAGGCGTGTGGGTCAGGCTGCAGTGCACCTGGCACCTGGAATGCAGACACAGGCAGGACCTCCCGTTTCTTTGCCTCTGTCTCCCTCTTTGCCTCCTGTAGGCCAGATTGTGGTGGCCCCTCTCCACCTCTGTTCCTAAGTCTCAGCATCAAGGTGTGGGGAGAGGTGGTGGGAAGGTCCCCATTTGGCACCCTGAAAAGGAAAACTCATTGCGCCCAGTTTGTTCTGGGGTCAGCCATGCACCGGGCACTTGTGGTTGGGGAGCAAGGAACTCTGTGATGGTCAGGGAACAGGGTCGTGGTCGTGTAGAATTACGGTGCCTTCGGAGCCAAGTAGACTTGGGGTTCCATGAGGGTGGGATGCAGGTGATGGGCCGAGCATTCAAAAGAGAAGGTTGAGAAAGCATTAAATAAGTAAATGTGAAGTCTCTTAAACAGAAGACAAACTCACTACTTCTACCAGAGTCAGCACTGGAGCGTGATCTTCCTGAGACCCATTTTCTGAGATGAACTCTTTGTAGTGCCAGTGGCCTTGGTCAGCCCAGGACTTCTTCGTGCAGGCAATGGGTAAAAGCAGAGACCTCTGGCTGGGCAGTCCCTGGAGTTTCCCCCAACTTTTCCAAGAGTGACCTCAGACCTCAGTCTCTTCATTTATAAAGGAAGGGGTTAGATCAGATGGTCTCCAGAGGACCTTTTAGGTCTAAAACGGCTGTATCTGTCTGCAGCACCATATGTCATAAAACACAATCGAATTTACAATAAGATTTATAATGGTAAATTGAAAACCACTGCTGCTGCACAAATATATATTGTCATTTGTCTAGTTGATAAGGCTTGATTCATATATTTATAAGCATTAAAAAAATTTAATGGAACATGAGTAAAACTGTGTTGCATAATGGAGATAGCAAGTCTTACTACTCTGTACCCCACCAACATTTATATATAATAATGAAACTGTATTTGCTCCAAATCTTTCTCGTGGCTCTTAGCGCTGTTGATTATTTTTTGGCTTGATAATGTTCCCCTAGATCTTATTATGCTCCGCATCCTTGCTATGTGTTTATAAAGAATATTAAACCTCATTCTCTCTCATCTAACTGCAACTGCTTCAGCTCTATTGCAGCTGTAGTTCATTTCCACTTTGCATTAGGGAATACAAAACCGAGCCATGTTTAAGCAACTTAGTGTCAATCATGGAGTCTAGAATCCATTTTCCCAGGCCAAGGAAAAGGTGAATAAATTGGATCTAGCGAGAAGCCTGAATATTAGGATGTGCCCATCATTGTCTCTTTCAGCAGAACTCCATGAAGAAGGCGGGCAATCCCCAAGGCTCTGCACGGGTCACTGGGCGCACTGCCTTATTACACCACATCAGCATAATCCACTCCCCGGGTCCTTTGTGGGGCAGTGGGTCTTGGCCGGCCTGTTTTCCTGCCCCAGCTGCTGCCCTGCCGGCTGATTCTGCTGCTGCTTAGACCCTTTCATGCCTTGTTCCCATGAACAGGACCTTGGGTCTGTAAACAAGCCAGCCCTTCTGCAGGAGGGATCTCCTTTTCCAGTTAGCCCCAGCCCACCCTATCACTGGGAAGTGCTCCTCTGCCTAGAGAAAGAGCACTTGATTGTCCACAAGGTTTCTTGGGTCCTAAAATACCTGGCCCTACGGGAGATGCTGAAGGAGGGAATTTCCCAAGATGCAATACAATCATCATTCTTCTGTGATTTATGAGTCCCTGTTAAGTCAAACAAACATTTCCTTTTCAATATCCTAGAAGTAATAATAATTCAAAAATCCAGGGAGCTTCATGTAAAGGATTGTGTTTTAATAAATGTGGTAATTCAAAACACCAGCTTTACTCATGGCTTTCAATTCTAATCAAAGCTCTATTAACCCTTTGGTTGGGATATCCTGATTTTTCTTTTGCTTTTTCTTCAAAAGGAAAGGAAAAAGCAACAACATACCCATTTGATTGAAATTTGATTCTTCTTAGTAAAACTGCCAGTTTTAATTAAGTTTGAAAATTGAAATATGGCTGGATATTGGATGAAATTCAGCATACTAATTTCCTCCACGTGTTCTACATGTTCTGAAGTAGGAACTGGGAATTTGTACAGATGAAGACATTACATGACTTTAATTGCTCCTGCTTCTATGAATTAAACCCTACTTTTTAGTTTAGTTGGTATTCATGAAAATCCTTGTATGTTTATTAAAGGGAAAAAGAGTACTAAAAAAAAAGGCACTTAATTTTAAGCTATAGCTACTTTTTGTTGTTGGGGCTAGAGTTTAGCTCAGTTGGTAGTATGCTGCTCTGTGCTGAGACCCTGGGTTCAATCCCAAGAACTCCAAAAACAGGAGAAGGACATGGCAGCCCACTCCTGAAACAATCAGCCATCAAAAACACTATGAGGGTCACTATGAGTCAGATCCGCCTCAATGGTACATAAGAACAACAACAACATTTTATTACTTATAGCAAGTAGTCCATATGATTTTTTTTTTTTTTTAGTTTTTTTATGGGTTCTTTTGGTGGTGGTGGTGGTGGTGGTGGTTGTGATAGTGGTTTTTTGTTTGTTTGTTTGCTTGTTTTTTTTCCTTCTTCTTCAGTTCTGCTTGGGGATTGAACCCAGGTCCTCATACCTTACAAGTGCTCTACCACTGTGCTGCACCCAGGCCCCAGTTTTTATTTTTCATTTTTGAATCAGGGTCTCACTAAATGATGCAGGCTGCCTCTGGCCTCAAATTCGTGATCCTCCTACCTCCACCTCCTGAGTCACTGGGATTACAGGCATGTGTCACTGTGGCCATCTTTTTTTTTTTTTCAGTTTTAATTTTATTTTTAATTCACAAATAATAATTGTTTCTTTATGTGATACAATGTGATGCTTTGACACATGCATACATTGTGAAATGATCAAATCAGACAAGTGTATTCATCGCTTCAAATCTTATTTCTTTATGGTGAGAGCTTTTAAAATCCTCTTGGCTATTTTGAAACATACATTATTATTCACCCTAGTCATTTTGCCGTGCAATATAACACTAAAATTTATTCCTCCTATCTGACTGTAACTTTGACCCATTGACCAATAGCTCTCCTTATTTAGAGGTTTAACTAGGAAAATTAGAGACACTTTTTGTTGTGAAAAATTGCCCTCTAACTTTAAGGAAGTTTTGTTGTTAGGTGCCATTGAGTCGGGTATCCGACTCAAAGCGATCCTGGTACAACAGGGGAAACACTATTGTCAGTGCTTCTCTGCTGTTCATAGGATTTTCAATGGCAGATTGATTTTTGGGAGGGGGTTGCCAGGTCCTTCTCCCAAGCCGACAGCTTCTGGTGTTCCCAGGTGGTCTCCCATCCAGGTACTAACCAGGCCCGACCCTGCTTAGCTTCCGAGATCTGACGGGATTGGATGCCACAGGGCTACAGCTGCAGGAGAGCTAGGAATACACATACCTTTAAAGAAGTATGGGAAGAAGGAAGAAAAGAAAGAAAAAGAAAAGAAACTTTTTGTTCCAGTAGTTCTAGGGGTTGAACACAGGGCCTTACCCTTGCTAGGCAAGTGCTCTATCACTGAGCTCCACCCCCAGGATCCCCCACACACATACTTTTCTTTTAATTTGGAGGCTGGGTCTTGCTAAATTGCTCACACTGCCTCTGGCCTCATGATCCTCCTGCCTCAGCCTCTCTATTGGCTGGGATTACAGGTGTGTCAGGGCACCCCAGCTCAAGACAGGAAAAACCTCTTATCCTAAACTCTTGGATGGAGAAATTAGAAGTACATTTTTATGTCTCTAATTAAAATGTTAATTCTTTTTAACTTCCTTCGAATTCTCTTAAGTGTTAAGTAACCGTATTTTTGGTAAGCTCAGGTGGTGGTTCTCTGCACAGGTTTTGGTTTTATTGCATTCGTAGTAAAGCTTGACAATTACCCAAGTGCCTTTGTTGTTCTTTCTTGGCTTCCTGGGGTTCCATCTAATCTATATTTGCTTTTATTGCCTAATTAATATGCTTTCAGTTTTTTCTCTGATAGCTTTATGTGATGGATGGTTCTGTATTGAGGGTTCTTTTTTTCTCCCACCTCCTGACCACAGGTCTCACCATGAGTAATTTGTTTTTCCTTTCAGGATAATTTGTTGTTGTTGTTGTTGTTGTCGTTAGGTATCTGACTCATAGTGACCCTACATACAACAGAGGAAACAGTACTGTCAGTGCTTCTCTGCTATTCATAGGGTTTTCAATGGTATATTGATTTTTGGAAATGGGTTGCCAGGTCCTTCTCCCAAGCCTACAGTATCTGGTGTTCCCAGCTGGTCTCCTATCCAAGTACTAACCAGGCCCCACCCTGCTTAGCTCCAGAGATCTGATGCCAGAGGGCTACAGCTGCAGGCTCAAAATAATTAGACTAATTTAAATATATGCCCTAATGCTTCTGGCTGTGGACTCCAGAATATGCCTTCCAGCTAACCTCCCATGGCCTCTTTAGTCAAGTAGCCCCTGGGGGTGCTGTTAACAGAATAAGTTTTTTTAAGTTCTTAAACAAGTGCTAGAGATCTCTGAAGATTAAAAAATGTGGCCATTCACTAGAAAGATTCTAACACGGGTGCAGTACTTTTAGTCTTTCAGAACAACTATAATAAATATTCCAAGGCAGCATGCATTTAGATCTTCATTGAACTTCAGAGTTAGACATACTTGTAAGAAAGCCAACAAAGTATGTAAGAGAATTTCTTTCAATTGAACATAGAATAACAATAGAAAAGTATCTTCTTTCCTCCCTTTAAAAATTAAGCCCTGTTTACTAGAGGAGACAGTAATTAGATAATTTCCACATAAAATGTTTATTTTGGAAAGTGTTGGATAGGACCAAGAGAAAGTAGAGAAAAGAAGGACAAAGGAGTGCAAGTAATTCTGTTAGATTCTTCCTGCCCCTTCCTTTTGGCTTCATATTTAAATAGGAAGACTGTAAGACATACTCTAAGAATAATTGAAGACAGGAAATCAGGAAGACTGATTCAGTGGAGAGGGGAGGCCAAGAATTCCCAAGAGAGGATATCCATTTAGGTCAAATTAGCCAAAGAATATGACCATATGTATGTAGAAGCTTAATAAGGAGACAAAAAGAAGAGATTGTTCAAAGAAAAGGGACATCATGGCAGAAAAGAGTGCAGTTCATTTACTATGATGTGCTTTTAATGTCCATAACTTTAATTTTATATGTTTTTTAATCAAAACCAAATGCTTTCTGTTTTAATTATATTCACTCACTCTAAGCAAGCACAGTCAACCAGGGAAAATGAAATGTGTTCCAAAGTGCAAATTATTATCCAAAATGCAGCCCCACTGGTAATCATTTGTGCAAGTTCTACTGTAGCCTGAGACCCCCAGGGACTTCCCAGGAAAAGTGGTAGTGGGAATCAGCTGATCAAATTGCAGAGCGAAGGACCTCCAAAAGGCGACTTTTCCAAAGGTGGTATTGATTGACAGATCCATTACAGAACTGTCTTCACACTTATTTTCAGATTATCCATTCAGATTCAATCTGTGAATCAGAAAGTGTCTGTCTGAAGGTGTCCTGGTGAGGCTCTTGTGGCGCAGCTGTGCTGTGCATCCTGCATCAGGTCTCAATGTTGGCTGAGTAATGTTTCGTGGGACTTCGTGGCAATGTGCTCTCTGTGCCTGATCCACCCTGATGGTTATGACTGAGTTCTGATTTTGTCTTGGCAGCGTGCTCACTGAGACCTTCGAGCAAGCATCCCCCACACCCTGTGTTTCCTCCCCACCTCGGTGCTTCTCTCCAGCCATTAAGTCTCATTGCACAAAGAAGAAAAGGCCAAATGCCCGTATGTACTAGAGCAGGAAAAAGGCCCACTTTCTTAAAGATAGAAAATCTATGCATAGAGTCCACGTAGCCTAAATTATGGTATGTCATTATGACTGGGCATTTTCATAGTCTGAAGCATACTGGGCTGCGTGGTACCAGCTCTTGATCCTAGCCTTGACACCAAAAGTAGTAGATTG
This sequence comes from Pedetes capensis, assembly GCA_007922755.1. Taxonomy (NCBI): domain Eukaryota; kingdom Metazoa; phylum Chordata; class Mammalia; order Rodentia; family Pedetidae; genus Pedetes; species Pedetes capensis. The sequence continues at coordinate 75,092 of VMDO01001069.1, forward strand.
TGTTAGTTTAGGAACAAGTCACATTTTCAGTTTTAATATCTTCATCTCTTGGTCCTTTCTAGGTTCTTTCTGCTCTGAAATTTTTGAATCCATATCTGTAAATCATTATGGATGGAAGCAACAGATGGAGCTATAATTATTCTTAAAGACCCAACTGGGAAAGTTGCTTAGAGCCAGGGGAACAACCAAGGCTTCAATTTATGGGGCCATTTTTCATGTTCTTTGGGATTTTAAATATAACTGTCCATTCCAAATCAAAAACTTCCTCCATATTTACTCTTTTGCCTCTCTAAATATGTGTACTTTGCCCCGCTTTTCACATATTCTGTAACAGTTATTTATTGTTATGTAGTGAGTCACCCAAAAGTCAGTGACTTAAAACTACCACTGTTGGGCTGATAGTTCTGCAATTTGGCCTTGGCTCCTCGGGGCAGTTCTAATCTCACTCATGTGGCCATCTGGGGACTCTTACTAGGTCTGCACGGTTCACATGCCTGGTGGTCAGCTGGGGTTGTTGCAGAAGAAGCATTCCAAAAGGGCCAGTCCAGGGCTCAGGTGCTTGTCCAACTTGTGTCTGTGATGTCCCACTGGCCAAAGCCAGCCTCACTGAGAACAGCGGTGTTAGTGTGGGAGAGGCCATGGGTACCGGAAGGCATTCCTTGAGGCTATTAATATGCGGTCAGCCACATGCTTACAGCTGGAAGCCTGCACTTCACACTTCAAGTCCAGGTCTATGCCCTGTCCTAGCTTGTCGACTTCCAGAAAGCAACAGTGTGGCTTTCACTTCATAGGTTCGATACCCCTGTGGTGAAGGAGGGGAGCGCATAGAAGATGATCTGTGATGATAAAGGGAGGTGGCTGCACAAGAACATTCCTGACGCCCTTCTTTCTCTATGCATCCTTTTCATCCTCCTCTGTTGCTCTTTTCCAAGCAAGCCCAGCCATCATCATCTTCCACTCTGAGTCCCTTGGTGGCATTATTAGTTCCCTCAGCTGCAGCTCTTCCTAAAGCTTAATTAAAGTTGAATTGCAGATCACTTCCAAATATTTCTAGCCTCAGCCTCACAGTTGCAGCCGTGTTAGACATCTCTGCACAAATCTGCACACTTGACTTCTCTTTCTGCATTTCCTATTTTAGGCAAAGGCTTCACTGTTCTCAGGTCAAAGGTTCAAAACCTCTAAGCATTCTGAGCCCCTCCCTTCCTGTTCCCCTTCCCCTCTTGTGCCGCCCCTCTCCTCCTGTGCCAGCTAGTGCTCAGGTCTGCCTAGTGACTCCTGGCTCCAGCCTTTGTCCTCCTTCCAAACTCCATTCTGAGTGCTGAGTTAACGCCTTACAGATCCTCATCATACCTCAGGTAAGCTCCCGGCTCACAGCCCTCTGTGGCTCGTTGGTGCAGCAGAACAGAAGCCAGCCTCTCAGCCTGGCACTTCAGTACTCGGCAGTTTTGCCCCTTGAAGCCCTTCACTGTCATTTGCTGTACTCAGTGCTGTGCTCTCCTGTCCAAACCCACGTCCTTTCCCTCCTTTGGTGTCTCTCTCGAGCATTCCCAGCTGAGACAACTCCATAAATGACAGGCTCTTCCCTCAAAACTACTATAGCATCTCACACTGTTATCACTTTTTTATTAGTCAACTTTAATTTTGGGGACATTTCAGGTTCACCCACAAGACTGAATGAAATGTACAGAGTTCCCACGTAGTCCTTCCACACTCATTCTCTGCCTCCTCCACCTTTAACTTCCATACTGCACCAGAGAGGGACATTGGTTACCGCTGAACCTGCACCTGCGCATCACTATGAGCCAGTGTCCGAGGTTTACATTAGGGCTCTGTGTTGTGCACTCTGAGGGTTTTGACTAATATATGATGACATGTACCCACCATTGTAATGTCATACAGAATAGTTTCCCTGCCCTAAAAATCCCCTATGTTCTGCCTGTTGGTCTCTCCCTCACCCTAAAGGTGCTAACCCTTCATACATTCAACTGACTGTTTCTGCTACTCAGTTACGACCCCTCTTCTTAGTCTCAGCATCACTGCATAGATCTCTAAAGATACGGATACATAGATTGCATCTGCAAAATCCAAATTAAGGAGCTATAATTATCTCCTAAGGAAGGGGTGGATTTTATACAAATTTGAAATTTTGGAGGGGGGCATAAATCACTAAGTTTTCAGATTGATTTTATCTTATTTTATTTCACAGTACTAGGGGGTCGAGTTGTTGTTAGGTGCCGTCGGGTTGGTATCCAACTCATAGTGACCCTCATAGGGTTTTCAATGGCTGACTGTTTCAGGATTGCCTTGGGAGTGGATTGCCAGGTCTTTTTCCCATTTTTGTGGTGCTGGGAATTGAACTCGGGACCTCAGAGACTGCAGCCCAAGGCAATCCCAAAACAGTCAGCCATTGAAAATCCTATGAGGGTCACTATGAGTCGGATACCGACTCGACAGCACCTAACAACAACAACAACAAGGGAGTCAAACTCAGGGCCTCTCACATTTTGCAAGTGCTCTACCTCTGAACTGCTCCCCAGCCCCTTTTCTATTTTTCATTTAGAGTCAGGGTCTCAATAATTTATACAGACTGCCTCTGGCCTCAAACTTGTTATCCTCCTGCCTCAGCCTCCCAAGTTGCTGGGATAACAGACATGTGCTACTGCACCCAGCTCAGATTGTTTACAGAGAGATGAAGCTGGACCATTAACGGAGAAATGGAAGAGATTTTTCAGCTTAATAAAGATAAGTATTTGGTGAAATTAAAGATGAATTTTGCTTTATGTAATTTTTGTGTGTGCTCCCTTTGAAATGATTTCTCCATGGATTTAAAAATCAAAGCTTTCCAAAAGACTTTTATGGAAGACAGAGAGAGAGAGAAAGAATGAATGAATGGATGAATGAGATGTTGGAAAGTAATACTTCAGTGAACACTTCTTTAAAACAACCTCCTTTTATAATGTGAATAATCAGCCCTTAGTTGACTTTCTAAATTTGGAATTTTAAAAGACGCTCTTTAGTTATGACACACAAGTTAATGCTGAGCAGATGAGCAATAATGCACACAGAGCGTGATATAATGTTGCTGCAAAGAGTTAAAAAAGAAGGATCCGAGTTCCGAAGCTGTTTGAGCAGCATTGTCAGCAAGTGTCCACACAAACCCCCAAATCTGCAACCATGAAGGAAATGAGCTTGAAAAGTAAACAAGTTGTTCCGCAGGAAAGGAAGGTGACATACCAGAGACAAGCGCTACATTTCCTGTAGCGAGAGGTGTGATATATGGTAGTTTTAGATTTGCTGGTGGTAGCAAGGGAAACAGGCAAAGCTGATTCTAGAATGGTCTCCTGTTTGAGTCAAGCCTGCTTCTCTGCATCCTCCTTGGCTGAGCCCTTAGGTTCATGCTATCCTTTGTGGGCAAGCATCTTGCCAGTGCGCTGAGTTGCGCTGATTTCAGAAGTAGCCCATCTGCTCTGTGGACTGTCAGCTGCACTTTTCAGTTTAGTCTCATGCTTATCCTGCCTCTAAGTCAAGTAATCACGTTTTGATTTAACAACATTTCATTTCCAATAAAAGCCAGCAAAGATATATAGAGCATCTACTCCAGAGCCTCACTGTGGGAGCATCGATGAGTTGTGCGGTGTGCCAGGCTCTGTTGTAGACTCATTTCATCCACACACCAACCCTAGGCCTGGCGACGAGAGACACCGTGTTCCTAAGACTACATCTGAGATGCCTTACAAAGACTTAGACTAACTTTCCTACATGTGAACTATCACTCTCCTGGTCTCTTGCTTGTACCTAGTTGCTACTGTAACAGGGCAGAGATTTGGGAAAATAAAACTGTAGGAAATGTAGCATCTGTCATCAGGCTCTGAGTGCTCTGTGGTGGGAAGTGTTCTTAGGGCATGGTGCAGACAGCTTTCCAGTGGGGCCTTACAGAACAGCAATCCACAGCAGGATATGGTGGCACATACACTCAGGAGGTTGGAGGTAGGAGGAAGATGATTTTGAGGCCAGTCTGGGCCATATGGCAAAAGCCAGGCTCAAAAAGCCAGGCGATATAGCTCAGTGGTAGAGCACTTGCCTAGCATGCATAAGGTTCTGGGTTACTGAGACCCAGCACCCTCCCCTCAACCAAAAAAAGAAAAAAAAAGAAAAAGTAAAAGAAAAAAAGTTACTGACAGTCGAGTTGAGAGGGATCCAACACCCACCAAATCATGGCCTCCCCCTTGCTGAGTTTCACTCCATGTGACCCTTGCCCACTGGCTGGCAGGTTGGCACCTTCTCCCTGCCAGAGGACAAACACTGCACCATTTGCTCCCCACCCTGAGGAGCCCCTCACAAAGCCTGAGTCCATCCTGACTAAGGAGGATAACGTTATCCTTTTCTCTCTTTACTACCAGCTGGGGCAAAGCTAGGGGTTTTTTTCATGAGGGAATTTTTACTGTGAGTGGGTAAAATAAAAAGAGCAGAGAACTGTGTGTTGTTGTTAGGTGCTGCCCAACTCATAGCAACCCTATGTAGGGTTTTCAGTGGCTGATTGTTTCAGGAGTGGGCTGCCGGGGTAAGTGTGTTTTACATGGAGCCTTTGTGCTTGTTCTGTCTACTTGCCCTCTCCCTCCTAAGCAATTTCCTTCTGACTACTTTAAGTAGTTGAACAGGTTTTTTTTTTTCTTTTTAAAATTTATGTCCTTTTCAATTATTTATGTGTACATAAACAAGAGGCCCTTGAAAGCGGTGGCTGAGAGCCCAGGTTCTGAAGTCGGGATGACCAGATCTGGATCAGGTTGTGGCACTCAGGAGGTCTTGATGACCTTGAGCCAGTCCTTATTCTGAGAAGGGGTGGGACATATAATAATGCAGTCTATTTCACAGTGCAAAGCAATTAGCACTAAAATGTTTGGGCTGGGATTTAGCTCAGTTGGTAGAGTGCTGCTCCACCCTGAGGATCCAGGTTTGATCCCCAGCACTGCAAAAAATGGGAGAAGGATGTGGCAGTCCACTCCTGAAGCAATCCCAAAACAATCAGCTATTGAAAACCCTGTGAGAGTCGCTGTGAGTCCAAGTCCCCGGCACCTAACAACAACAAACAAATGTTAGCCTTGGTGATGTGTTATTATTGTCAGTTTTTAGAATCGCGGATGATGAAGATAAAAAGGTACTATGTGAGTAGAAAACCAAAAAATACAGAACAAAGTATAAAGCTGAAGTACTTTCCAAAAATAAAGTGTAATTTTCTCTTGATTGGAAATTATTCATAAAACTTCACAATGTAACAGAGTCAAGAATATTTTATGTCCTATTGCTCCTGCCTTTTTTCCCATAATTCTTATTTCGAAATAAGCCTTAAGGATTCATTTAGCATTGTGCTAGGCATTGAGCTCGGTGCTGGGAGTTACATCCTAGCCTACACCTGAGTTCTTTCTGACACGCTTCTGAGTTACATGCTTCCCGCTCATGGGATAGAGCAGCTGATATTGCCTATCCCAGTGGGGTGCAAAATATTCCAATTAATTGTATGTAAAGTGCATTGTGTGGCATGATAACTGCAAGTTGACCTAAGACTCCATTGTTAACTTTGGTAAGCATGGTGCAGATATTAGGGAGAGAAACAATGGTATATGTACTAAAAAATGTCATTTGAATGTTTGTTTTTACTTTAAATTTTAAATAGTTTCAGACATAAATGTTGGAAAAAATAATACAAAAGAACTCACGGATCATCTTCATCCAGATGTTAATCTCCACTACGTTATGATGATGTCAACTTTCTCCATTATAAAGTTATTTTTCCCTTTGTTCTTAAGTATCTTGTGGGGAGATACTTGGAGATTATGTGAAATCCTGTTTCTCATCGTCATGCTTTTGCTCACAAATTTTAGTATCCATTGCTGATAGATTCTTAACCTGAAGCAGTTATCTGGAGATTGCTGATTTTTTAATTTTTGTCATTCCTTCTATTTATTAGTTGGAATTCTACTATGAGGAAGAGCTACCCCTTCTTCCCCATTTATTTACATGTGTGTATATATGTGTGTATGTGTATATATATATGGGTGTATATATGTGTGTGTCTGTGTGTGTGTGTGTGTGTATATATATATATATATATATATATATTTTTTTTTTTTTTTAATAACATGAACTCATGGACTCTACAGGATACATGTTAGTGTTCTTGGTCTTCCATAACAAAATACCACAGACCTTAAACAACACATATTTGTTCTTTCACAGTTCTGGGGAACTGGAAGGCACAAGTTCACGGTTCGGGCAGGGTTAGGCTTCTGGTGAAAGATCTCTTCCTGGCATACAGATGGTCACATTTGGGATATGTGCTCACTCAGCCTTTCACATGACTATGTCCTTACCTACGGGTGGGGAGGCAGAGACTGGGGAGAGAGTGAGCTCTAGGATGGCTCTTTTTAAAAGGATACTAATCACATGAGACCAGAGCCCCATCCTTATGACTTCATGTAACCTTAATTACCTCCAAAAGGTTCCATTTCCAAATATAGTCACATTAGGGGTCAGGGCTTCAACATATGACTAGGGAGAGGTACAGCCATTAAGCCCATTATAGCTATAACCCATTAATATCATTATTTACAAAAAGGCTTTTTTAAAAAAGGTTGGAACAGGGATTCCTGCTAAAGCAAAGCAACCTTCTGTTGACTGTCAATACAAAGTAAACTGAGCATGCTGTGGTCTGATGTGTTAGTGCACTGTGGTCTTATTGTGTTGCTTTCTGGGAAGTGCGCAAGAAGTGGTTCCTGATCTATAATAAGCTGTCATTTTAGTTGCTGCCGCTCCGCTCCATCCCATTTCCATGGTACTATCCATTAGTACTCACTTTTGTAGGAAGAATAAGAGAAGTGATAGGCCAACCTTGTCTGAGCCTGCTACCTTAATTGGGATGGCGGTGGAAAGTGAGAAGACCCGGAGTCCAGGTCCACTGCAGTAATAATGGATGATGAGTCATACCTCAAATCTGCCTTTCCTTTCTGAGCTTTCAGGGGGGGTGCTGGGAGTCCTAAAATCAAGGCTTAATAGAACATGAATTTTTTATTGTTGTTTTCAGGTTTTTCTCTTATTCTCTGTGGCTCGTTCTAGTGCTTTGCTGATAATCATTTATTTACTAATGTCCAAAAAGTGAACAGTAGGGTCATTGCTGTAGAGTGAACAAACAACAGTTCTAGAAGCTGCTGGCTTGGTGAATTCCCATCAACGAGAGAGTAGCTTTCATTGCCAGATCTCCATGAAGTCATTTAGTAATTCTATATCTTAATATCTAAGTAGCTACTTAAATATATCCTGAATAGTTATAAAATAAAGCATTTGAAACAATGTTTATGGCATCATGATATATAATACCCACGGTCAGTACTCTCAATTTCAGCGTTCTGGGCCCTAGGGATGCATGAAAGAGTATAAGCCACATAGTGAAACATATTGTGGTCACCAGCAGCAGTACAAGTCATTGTTGAAATTAGAAATTGGGTAGAATTGGCATGTGTCACTGACAGCTTCATATAAAACAAGGAGGCTCCCGTGGGCATAAGTTTATAGTCAGGTGCAGCCTGCTGACCACACACGCAGCATCATGCAGAAGGTCCAGTCACTTGGGGATTCAGACTTTTTTGAAGAATATATAATACCTCTTCCACTTTTCCCATCATCTAGAGAAGGTAAAGTATCTTTTTCCTCAGTCCTTGTAGAAAGGAAGGGCTCCCCTCTTTAGGATTGAATATATTTCCTGTTATAAATAGCTACAGGTTTTGGTTCCTTCTGAATAGAAAGTATATTCCCCCTAGGATGTTCAAAAAGACAGAAGAATACCAGGGAGTCTGAGTTCACTAATCAGCATATTAGGAAAATGACATTTCCTAAAGATTTTCTGGGGTTAGATTTATCTCCTCAGCAAAAATAGTAGTTGTTAGGTGCCATCGAGTTAGGTCCAACTCATAGCAACCCTGTGTACAACAGAATGAAAAACTCCCTGACACTGTGCCATGCCTGGCACTACGTTAATGCTTCTCAGCTATTGAGAGGGGTTTCAATGGCAGATTGCTTCAGGGGTGGATTGCGACATCCTTCTTCTGTTTCTAGGGTGATGGGGAATCAAACCCAGGGCCTCAGGGAGCTCAGAGCAGCACTCTACCAACTGAGCTAAACCCCAGCCCCCAGCCAAAGTAGTAAACCACTTGAAATTCTACTTTTGGGGTATAGTATTATTTGTATTTAAAACTTATCTTCAAATGTTATTTGTGTGTTATTTAAAAGTCATTCTTGGTTTTTGAAATATAATTCTTTTTAGAAAAGGATAACCTATTTTTACAATTAATTCAGTGGATAGATTGTTTTTCATGAAATAAAAATTATCATCCTATTCTAACATTTTATACCAGTGAGGTATAATTGCAGTTTCTTAGAATAATCATAGGTCTAAGAAGCTCTTTGTGCATCCACATTTTTGAAGAATGCAAGTAGGTAAGCATTTAACCACATCTAAGTAAAATGTTAAGTAAAACATGCTGTTGATAGTTGTTCTCATTTTTCTTTTTCAAGGTTGCAGTCGTATATGTATAGAGGTGGTAAATTTAAAAGTGTTCGTATATTAAAGCTGAATACATACTGTGAAGCCTTATTGACCCAAGTCTCTGATAAATGTTCCACCTTGTTTGATTGGTTGTGAACAGACTATGGAAATAGGCAAGGAAGTTTTTTGTTTTCATTGTCTTGGTTAATATGGAGGCCTACTATTTCTTGTTGTTAAGTACCATTGAGTTGGATCCAATTCATAGTCACCCTATGTACAACAGAACAAACCACTACCTAACACTGTGTCATGCACATGATCTTTTTTATGTTTGAGCCCATTGTTGCAACCATTGTGTTTCTTCTCATTTTGAGTCACGCTGCATCAGCAAAATGAGGTCTCAGGGTACTCCATTCCTGTCATTAAGGTTGACTCTATTTTGAGGAGGCAACTCTTCCCCAGTTGTTTCTTGAATGCCTTCCGGTATAGAGGGCTCATCTCTGGCACTGTCTCTGACAGAGCTTCTCTGCTATTCACAGGGTTTTCAGTGGCTAATTGTGTCAGGAATGGGCTGCAGGGTCCTTCCTCCTAGTCTGTTTTAGTCTGGAAACTCAGCTGAAATCTGTCCACCATGGGTGGCCCTGCTGTTATCTGAACTACCAATGGCATATTTTTCAGCATCATGGCAACACACAATCCCCCACAGGACCACAGCATGACAAACTGACAAGACATGTGGGGGACTATTTCTTCGTATACAATAAAACTTTAAAAAGTTGGGCACGGTGGTGCATGCCTGTAATCCCAGTGGCATGGGAGGCGGAGGCAGGAGGATCCCAAGTTGAGACCAGAGGCAGTCTGTGTAACTTAGCGAGATCCTGTCTCAAAAAGTAAAAAAATGGGCTGGGGGTGCAGCTCAGTGGTCCAGCACTTGCAAAGCATGCAAGCGCAAGGCCCTGGGTTCAACCCCTAGTACCACAAAAAAATAAAAATAAAAATAAATAAATAAAACTTTAAAGCATTTAGGATACCATTTTTCTGTAATTTTTATGGGCCTGTGGATGATGACAAAAGTACGTGTTGTTATAAAGATGATTTAAACAATGGATAGGAACATTATTTTTAAATTTAAGATGGTATACAAATGTAGAAAAAGAAACATCTTCCTGAAGAATTATTCTGCTGATGCAATTTGTGTTGTGAGAATATTTCATTTATTTTATAAATTGTACTTAATTGTGGTAAGGCTTCTTGCATTTAATTAGACCAAACTTTGTTTACTTAGTAAATAGGAATTTAATTATTGGCATTGTAGTTTTTGACTTTCTGAGAGATCAGTATGAATATCAGAGATAGTCATTGCTAGATATAATACTAAAGCCATTTTACAGCTTGTTCAAAGATGAATAGATGTAGTTCTGACCTCTATGGTGCTATAATCTTGTAGAGAAGAAAAGACATCCATAGGCCAACTTTTCTCTCATTACGAAACATTTTGCTTTATCCTGACATTACAGCTAATGCTGCTTCTATTCTTACATTCTCCTTAGATTGCCTTTACAGAAGGAGTCATTAGAGTCCTGACATAATTGCAATCACTGCATATCATGGAAATTCTTAAATTCACCCAGGCAAAGCCCTGGCATAGTTATTTGTCAGCAGTGAAGAGCATAATTTGTCATGTATCACAGCAAATTTTTACGAAGCCACAGCAAGTGGCTTTCCTTGTCTTTATATATCAGATTCTGGTTTAACAAATGCAAATTCATTTTAAGTATTTCTTAAGTTTCACATCCTTGATGAGCAGAGAAGGCAATGCTATCACTTTTGGTTACATGAAGTTTATGTTAAAAAAACAGACATTCATGAGGAAACAGTAAGGAAACCAATGCCCTACTTAAGATCTGTCACCATTTAACTCATCTTTGAGAGAACATTTAGGACAAATGTTGTTCCTAGCACTATATGGTAATGCTGGGAGCAGGAGGAGTAGGTTAAATGCCCGTAGTCTGCTTTTTATCTTGATGATAATGGCTCAAAAAAAGTCCCAAAAGGTGGTTGAAGTATCATGACAAAGGAAAAATTTGGATATTTTGTAAATAGCTAAGAGTACAGTTTCCTGTTCAAACTTTTAGAGGTTTCCAAGTTTTAAATCCAGTGTGAGCTGCCTGGATTAAATCTTGATAGATTGCTTCCTTAATTCATGTTCAAAACACATGGAGAATGAAAAATTAATGTCAGTTGATCTAATTAGGAATTAGGATTCTCTGTCATCGAATTCACTAGTTTATTTCACCCATCCATTTTTATAGTTGATAGTGTATATAGAATGGCGTGGGAGGAGACGAGGAGAGGAGAAAATAATTTATGTAAAACTCATGTGATGGCAAGTGCTCTTTTTCCTACAATAATGAATACAAACGGTAGCATTTTTGTTCTTTTGACAGTTTTTTCATGGGAGTATTTGTGGGTAGGAGATATATGTTGATTGCCAGACATGTTTTTGAAAATTAATGTATCATGAAACTATGATATTTGGGGTTTTTTTTAGCCAGATTAAAAAACATGCTTGTTATTTTTGTCATTTATAAAGCACTTAAGTACTTTTATTTGTCAGTACACATGGATATAAGTAAAAGTTTAAAATATTCTGTTTTCCACCATAAAAAGAAAATTAACAAAGCTAATGATTATTTCTTAAGCCACACCTCTACACTTTGCATCAAAACATGAAGTAAATTTGTATCTGTATGAAAAAGTGATTTCTCTCTGCAGTTCAGTGTGATATATATGTGTAAGTATGCTCAAACCTAAACTGAAAAAATTTTATAACAATTTGTTGACTGGGATGGCTTATCCTCAGTTTTCAGAAACATTTTCAGTGACAAAAGAAAATTATATAAGCAATGTAGTCTAGTATGCCTTATAAACAATAGCCTCTTGTTCTGATTACAATAGCTTTTGAATATTGTTTACTAAACAATTATTTCTTTTTTAGACAAAATTTGAGTTGCCTCTTGGCTTTCTTTCTCTCTTTTTTCTTTCTTTCCTCCCTTCTTTTCCCTCCCTTCTTTCCTTCCTTCTTTCCTTCCTTCCATCCTCCCCCTCCCCCTAGTCTTTCTCTCCCTTTAATGCATTTACACGTTTGAAATAGTCTTTCAGGCCAAAGAATGTAATTCAACAGGAAAACATGACTAACTCAGCATATCAGGTAGAGAAGCTCTAGGCTCAGAATCAACTTATTCTCAAGATTTTGAACAAAGTATGTTTTAGAAATTGAGGGAGAAGAAATTAGTGTAGAAGACTGAGATTTACACCCTGAAAGTGCTCCTAATCCCATGCAATCATTTGATGTTTTTTAAGTTTTTATTTATTTTGGTGCTGAGAATTGAATCCAGGGCCTCCCATATGCTAAGCGTGTGCTCAGCCACTGAAGCTACACGCTTAAACCCTTGCTGTCACAAACCTTAACAGTTTTCTCAAGCTCCTCAAATGCACCCTCCCACAAGCTCACCAAAGGAGACTCAGCTGAGCCCCTTGCTTCCTTATAGAATGCCATAGGGAAGACTGAGCCACAGAAGTGACCACAGTGTCACTCTGTGTGGCACTCACTTTAGGATGCTAAGATCCACATAGAAAGGACTCTAGAGTCCACTGTGGATGCGAGGTTGGTGCACATGTACGGTTTATCAGAAAGGATTCTGTCTTCTCTTCTCAGGACCTGAGAAAGACCATTTTCCCTCTGTGCAGTTTCTTTATTTCTCCTGCATTTAGTGAGAATAATCTTACTTTGGTGTTATGAGGGGAAAAGACAGGTCGACCTGAAAGTTTTTGGATTGTGTTGGGAAAGATGATGGCTGAAGTGTGGGTTCTGTGTAGGAGCCTGCCTCTGGCCACCATGAACGTGATTATGTGGCTTTCTTTCTCAGTAGTGCCCACTCAATCCCAGACGAGGAAAGGACTGGATTAGAAAGACCTGGAAATTTTTTTTATTATTATTATTCTCCAAAGCCCACAGCCAAATATCTTGTTCCCAACCCAGGGGTAATAAATGCGTAAAGATATATACATTGTGCTGGGGTTCAGCTCAGTTGGTAGAGTGCTTACTCTGCATGCTGTAAGGCTCTGGGTTTGACCCCAACCACCAAAAAATTGGGAAAAGGACTTGACAGCCCACTCCCCAGTCAGCCATCTAAAACCCTATGAATAGCAGAGAGGCACTGACATAGTGCTGCTGGGCATGGCACAGTGTCGGAGAGTGTTTGCGTTCTGTTTCACATAGGATCACTATGAGTCAGACTCAACTCAACAGCACCTGACAACAACAGCAGCAATGTATATTGTGAAAAATCTCCCTTAGAACAATAGACTCCAAGATTTTTGATCACTTACGTGGCTGTGTGTATGAAATCTGAGCATAATAACATGTGCTGTGAATTATGCATTATATTTACATATAAATATTAGTGTTAGATAAATTCTATAGTACATCTAAAAACTAAAAGTCTGATTAAGTATTTCAAAATAATTTTAACCCTACCAAAAATCTCTTGCTTCCACTGAAGGTTTTGTGAGAGCAGTATAATTAATTTTTTTGACAATTTTTAGTAGTGATTATTTTTTAAAAGCCTCGCTATAAATTCTGCATATTTTGCTTCTTGGTTTTAATGGCTTTCATCACTGAAAATTATACCTCACAAGGATTCGTAAGTCCAAAGGGAAGAACAATATCACTAGCCGTTTTTAGCAAATTGTCATATTCTTTACAACCTGTCTCACCAGTTGTAGTTTTAGTTGACTTTCAGATGGTAGAATTTCATTTTCCCTGAAAACTTCAAAACTTATTGGGAGATTTTTGCATTGTTTATCGTATGTATGTATGTATGTATGTATGTATGTATGTATGTATTTTTGCACAGTACTGTGGGGCTGAACCCAGGGCCTCAAGCATATTTTGCAAGCGCTCTATAACTGAGCTGCACCCCCAGCCTATTTTTTACTTTGTATTCTGAGACAGGGTCTCACTAAGTTACACAAGCTGCCTCTGATCTCAAATCTGTGATCCTCCTACCTTCACCTCCTGGGCCGCTGGGATTACAGGCATGCGCAACTGCACCTGGGTCATTTTTAAACTTTTGACAAACATATTTAAAATTCATTAACAAAGGGATCAAAACTCTGGTCCTATTTCTATTGGCAAAAACATTCTACTTCCTAGTTTTCGATTATGCTGATTTAAGACTTTTCATAGATGACACAGTTGCAGTTGTTTTTGGCAGTAAGATCACAAAAGTAGAAACATTTCCAAACCTCTTTGTTCTAATGTCTTTTGAGAGCTTTGGTTCCTCTTGAAAAGCTGTTACTTTCTTACTTAGTGTAGAGTCTCACCTCTACTCTGAAAGGAAACCTACGGTCTATTTGTTCCTTTGTTTGTTTTTTGCTGCTAGGTAGTATAGTGTCAAGAGGCACTTCTGACACCTGACAAGGTTCACCGGTTTCTAAAGGAAAAGCATCTGACGCACATCTTAAGTTATACAACATTTTAAAGGACTTGTCCTCTGCTTGCCTCTCAACCATATACAGTCATACTTAAAATATAGCAAATAATTTAGCAAATGACAGAGCAATGTTAAAATCTGCTTTACTAGATGCACCTGTAAATCAAACTTCCCAGGTTGTGAAATTTATTCTGGTTTTGAGACTTGAGATATTGACCAGTGTTTTCTGTGCATCTACCAATAGTATTAGCTGACAAAGGAATGCATGTGAATTTGATACGATGCGGGTTTTCGTTTTTACCTTGGTAGGAAGAAAGGGCATTTTTCTAGTGGTGTATAGTTGTTTGGCCTTTTGCTATTAATAGAAACTCTCAAGAAGCTTCTGTACATTAATCATGAAATTATTACAATTTGTGCAACACTAAATCTAGTAGTTTAGTACTGTGAGGTTTAACATCCTTGACAATGCTTGTCTTCAGGCCCTGAGTGCTTGGTTTTGAATGACTTAGTAATAGCTTCATACCTTCCTCAACTAACACCTCAAGGCAAAGTGTATACTTAGGGAAGGTTTATCATTACAAAAATGGATGGAAGCTCATACTTAAAGTTTCCCTAATTATTCCAATTGTTTTTAAACAACTCTTGTCATATCCAATGAAATCCTTGCCCTTATAACGTAGCTGATGGAAAGAAAGCACCAGGAACTCGGTTGTGTGTCAGCTCCGGCAGGTCCTTGTTAACTGCTGCTTAGGTTTTTAGTAGTAGCTTCATTCTGTGGTTTCTCTGCAGGCATCCTTTCAAGCACATGTTTGTTTTGTGTGGGTTAATTTGGCTTAGTTAAAACCAGATAGCACGATCTGTGAATCCACTTAACTGGGCACATGGAAACCCTAGTTGGTGGCAGCTCATGGGACCTAGGCAAAGCCTTGGTGCGCCTGATGCCCACTCTGCCAAGTTGCGGGATCACTGCCATTTCCCCAGGACATCTCCTTACCATAGGCAGCTCATGACTGCCCCACATGGGGGCTGGTGGGGGGAGATACCAAACTGTATAATCAGTGTTATAAAGGTTATGCTTTTAGATAAAAAGTAAGTAGAAATATAAATTCTACTCTGTCCTCCTGTGCTGCCTGCACCCCTATTTAGAGACAGTTCCCTTAGAGTTATGTCATGCCCGTGCGTCAGATGCTCCATGACTGCTTTGGCTGTTCTCTCCATCATTATCATGAAAATAGCATGTGACAAAGCATTTAAGCAGTACAGAAGTACCCAGTTACATATTAGCCTCACTCCCATCCCAGATCCCCAAACCTACTTCTCCATCCTTGTATTTGCTTTTCAGTAAGTTTCACAAGGCAGACGCATGAATGTATAGCCTTTGTTTAAAAAGAAAGAAAAACCGTAAACGGTGGGGCTGAGGGTATATCTGAGTGGTAGAGTACGTGATTAGCATGTGCAAGGCCCTGGGTTCAAGGCCCCCCCCCCAAAGTAAAAAGAAAAAAGAGCATATGAAGCCCACATCCATATCTTGCTTTTTTCATTTTACACTATTTCTTAGAACAGTTTCCATATTACTTTGCATTGATATGTACATGCCATTTTTTGCCCTAGTGTTTGCTTCTATAATATTTCTGTGATGTGGGTATGCTGTTACATACGAGTTTGTCAATTTTAGGCAGTGTCTATTGGTTTTCTGCCATAACAGATGCCATAGCTCTCCTGCATCTTTTCCTTTCTCCTCTCATCATTTTTGATTAAAAGAATACAGAGCTATTGGCTAAAATAACAGCATTCACCGTGCCATGGCTCAGTTCTCTTTAGTACTTTGAGATATATCCATATTTGGTGATTTCATACCGCACAATATAAAATATTATTAGAAATTATAAAGTTATTAAATATTATAGGTACTCCGGACTTTCTCTGCCATGGCAGAGGCTCTCAGATATCTGGTGGCTTAATGCTATCCACTCAGATTTCAGACTGAGGTGCCAGGAGGCCAGGGGCATTCCTGATACATGCAGAGGCTGTGCTTGTCAGCTGGCGGGCGGCTGGTTAGCAAGCCCACCTTGTGCTGCTGTCCCCAGGCAGGGTTTTCTCTGCAGCTTTTTCTCTAGAGGAGTCCTCCACGGTCCTGAGGGAGGTATGGGTGTGATTGCGGCAGAGCAGAGGATGGAGGCTCAGGTCCCAGGGGTTGGAGCACAGCTCCCATTTACTCCTGGCTTGGCAGGTGCCTCCCCTGGCCTGCTCTGTGCCTGGCCCTGCAAATCTGAAGCCTCTTGGGACTGGTTCCCAAGGAGTCAACCCAACTCCCATGGGAAGGGCTGGAGTCCTTAACAACAGGCAGAGCTCTCTTGTCTTCAGTGACAGCCCAGATTCAGGTGGCCACAGGCTTTTAGATGGCAGCTGTCTCTTCTCCCTTCAGTTAACCATCCTCTGCTTCCTCTCTGCCTTTTATTTACTTGCAAAACGTTTTTCCTCTTCTGCTATATGCTCTTCAGCTATCATCATGTTGTTGTTGTTGTTTTTTTCTATTTTTTCCCTTGCTCACTTCCTCTATTGTCATTTTAGCAGGCTTTCTGGAAGAGAAAGGGATAAAAATGCATTTATCCCTCATAGCCAGAATCCAGGAAGGCTCCAGAAACGACACAATGGTAACCTTCCTCATATTGTTCTCTCAGGGCAGATCCTGGGCCATGAAACCAGCTGCCCCTCTGTTCTGTGTACAGAAAGAAAAACAGGAGTCCAACTCTGAAAGAATCAGGAATTGCACACTTTCCTTCTGGAGTCTTAATATAGGTCCCAACTGTAAAGTCTGCTGGGGGAAAAAAAAAAAACCTTCTAAAAGAAAATGCAAAGCGTGTGTACGCCCTTCCCCTCTCCATCATCGTGCAGGTTTTATTGGTGATGTGTGTGGCTGATTGTTTTTCTAAAATGTGTGGATATCTCTGATTGCTTACTTTTTCAGACATGGCTCTCTGGGGCTCTAGGAGGACCACTGCATGACATATCAAAACTCCATTCCATCTCGTGCACAGCCAGCTGGACCCCACTGCCTTTGGGTAGGAGGAGGTCGAGCCCCTTCTTGGAACTGCTGTCTGATGAAGTCCCTCCTTCACAGAGCACTTGGGGCACTGTAGTTTTAGGGTATCTTTAGTACAGGGTGAATACACAGTGACACATCAGGAAGCAGTAAATTCTTTTGGTATATTAGATATCTTTCTAAAAAGTAAGATGCATTCCTTTGAAATTTTCGAGACCAGTTTCTTAAAGTGTCATGTAATTGCTAGCCATCATGCCACCCAGAAGAATGGGGCTCCTATTCATTTGACATCCACTAAGTACTTCAGTGGTGCATTTGGATGTCTTCATTCACAAGTGGAAGAAATCTAACTTCTGTAACTTAAAGGATTGGTTGTTTCTCTGTGAAGGATGACAGAGGTAAACTGCCCTCAGATCCACTGAGTCCGGGGATTCAAATGGTGTCATCTCCCCATCAGCTCTTGCGTCTCTTATCTCATCTTTTCTGGGTGTCCACCGGATGTCTGGAGACAGGTTTGCTTTACAAGGCTAAAGGTATGTTTGCCAGCAGCTGTAGGCATATTATCTAGTATCCCTTCCATATCTTTGTCCCTGCCCTGCCACATCCTTACAAATGGAATCCATACAAGAGGTCACCTTTGTCTTCTAGGATTTAGGAAAATTCTGTGAAAAGTCATTTTGTGACTCATTTGTATTTGTGGACTGGACGCTAGTGTGCCATGGTGGCTGAAGCCCTGGAATGGTCAAGGTCACCCAGGCAGAAGACTGCAGGGAGTGGTAAGAACTGCGCCCAGCTGGGCAGTGCCACCCTGCAGCCCCTTGGCCCCAGAGGAGTAATGCCATGATGATGCCAGTTTATCCCTTTCTATCTTTAAATGAAGCCAGAAATCCAAAAAATTTTAATTTGGATGTAAATTTTGTAGTACATTTTCTCAGCCTGAAAAGATCAGTAATTAATTCAAGTATTTTCTAAATTACTGTCTGGGCCAAAAAGCACATCATTTGAGACCTCTTCTACAGCTAATTTTTGGAAGTATAGAGTAAGGTCAAGAAGCCCTCTGTTCAAGGTCAGGCAGAGAACAAAAGGCAAGGCCAGCTCTTGGTGGTGGGTCTTCCAGGTCCAGGATACTGGGAACCTTTTGAACAGACCACATTGTAAGCGCTTTTTTCCCCATTGGCAAAGTCTTTCATGGATTTTTTTTAAGCTCGTATTACCTCTGTAATAGCTTATATATTTTTTAGCCTTAATCCAGTAGTTTCATGTCAGGTTCTGTGGTTTATGAGAGGTAAAATTTTAACATGACTCCATTCTTCTGGGTGACGTTGGCAGAGGGCCAGCAGGCAAGGCTGTCCCTCAGAGGCCTCTAATGGAGCTTGCAGATAGAGTTTGTGTCTGTGTTATAAATTAAAGTAAGATTCTAAGCCATACTTTAAATACTTCTGATGACATTTTAATCTTAGTCTAGCAGCCATTAATCAAAAGATTGACTTAATCTTTCTGGTTCAACGGAAAAATCCCCTTAAGTGTATTAATTTAGACTTTTGAGTCATTTGTAGGTTCTAGAAAGGCGGAGCTATGTGCCTTTGTTCACCTCTCTATTTAGCTTTGCTATCAGAACAATTTCATTTGCCTTGTCAAAATAAAGCATTTATTTTTTAGATATTGAAAGGTAGCTCACATATCAGAAGATTTTAATTAAGACATACTTGAATCTTTTATTCTGATTTATCTGCAAACACAAAAACATTAACTCTTCTAAACTAGAAAATGAATATTGATGGAGCAGCTGTAGAAAATTGACCTCTTTCCCTAAGACAAATAACAATACTTTTCAAAAACATTTTCAGCTCCTTGGCTTTTTCCTCCCTCTGTAATTGACTGTAATTTGCTCTGCCTGTCCCACTGGAACCTCAGAACTTTCCAATTGCTGTTCAGTTTGCAGTGTAAGTTATAAGGAGAAACACTCCATTCCAAGTGCGGGCTGCATGCCTGAGTGATACCAGGACTTCGTTTTTTAAAGTTCTTAATTGTTTCAACCTATAGTCATTACAGGATTATAGAAATTATTCCCAAATGATGTTCCAGTTGGTGTCGTTTTTCCCACTTACGAAAGTAGAAATTACAAATGACTATCAGATAGTAAAAGTCTGATAAAAACATTTTAGATTAATTCCCCACTCCTCAAAACTTGCTAAGAAAGTTAGTAGAAAAAAGAGAGAAAATTATACTTCTCTTTCTCTCTCACTCTTCTTTCCTCCCTTTCTCCTTCCCTCCCTCCTTTTCTCCCTTTCCCTCTCCCTCTCCCTCTCCCCTCCCTCTCCCTCTCATTGTCATTGTCATTTTTGTTGAAACAGAGTCTGTATTTCCCAAGTTGGTCTCAAACTCCTGGGCTCAAAGCATCTGAAAATGATGCCTTTAATGATGCATTTGTCCTAAGGATTGTTAGGATTGCTACCACTACATATCAGAGCTAGGAACTTTGGTATGTAAGTGGTGGTGGTATCCCCATTTTACAAACAAATGGAACATAGGATTTTTTCCAGGTCCACTCCCCAGTATTTGGAGGTGGTCATAGGTATTGTACCTAACATAGGTAACTCCATGCCAACCCAACAGGCTGCCTATTTTGCTACTGTTTATTATTATAACTATCAAAGCTATTGTGTCTCTTTGCTTCTTTAGTCTTTATCAAGCTCCCTCACCCTCAAAATAATGAGTGAAGGTGGCTCTGGAGAAGAGCATGGGGAGGGAGTGTGCAATCTTCTCGGTGTTTCTAGGTCACACTATGGAAAATTTTCTTAGAAATGTGCCTGAGGTGATTTTGTATAACTTAGGGGAGAACTGATGAAAATTTCTGCCTGTGCACATGTACATGACCCTGCTGGTGTGGGACTAGGGTAGCAAGTCAGAATTGGTTGTGATTCATTCCCATACCCTGCAAGTAACCCTCCATTCTCATCTCCTAATAGTCATAATTTCAGTTTTTTACTCAGGCACTTCCTAAAGCAAATGAACCCCAAGGCAGAAAATGCTTAAAGCAAGTGATATGGTAGGAAAAATCTTTGTATGCTTTATCAACCTTCAAGCCACAAAGGCATTTTTCTTTTTTGAGGATAAGTCCAATAAGTAGAAAATGCATATTTTCAGAGACTGATCTGAAGAGCTTATGGAAGGGAGAAAAGAGTTTTGTTTTGTTTTGTTTTTAACAGTAATTATGAACTCATTTCACTTTTTTGATTGTGAAGTCAATATCCTCTTGTAGAAGCCAGAAGCAATTGAAAATCTGGCAAGGTCTGGGGAAGCTGGTGTGACATATTTGTTATTTGATTTCCCTAAGAAATCAATTAAAATTAAAATAGTATCCAAAATAATCACCATGTTGAGTTATGCATTGCAGTTCTTTCCCCATTGGGTTCTTGCTGATTTTGAATCCTTGGTGCTTATTCTGCTCTGGTTCTCACCGTGCAAGTCTCCTACTTTATGTTTATTATTGAATTATGTTTTAAAGATCTGCACCCATAGCACCCTAGCATCCAATCTGTCCTTGGGTGGGAGACTGCCTGGGGGTACCAGGTGCTGCAGACTAGGGAGAAGGACCTGGCAGTACACTCTCAAAACAATCTGCCATTGAAAACCCTGTGAATAGCAGAGAAGCACTGACAATAGTGCCAGGCATGGCACAGTGTCAGAGTGTGTTTCCTTCTGTTGTACATAGGGTCACCCAATAACAACGTTTTAAACTATGAATTCATATATAAGTGGAATATTGTCTAAGAGATAAAGGAAGCCCTTTTCAATGTGTCTCTTGAGATTTGGAGGAGGGATGAATGAGCCCTTCAGTATTATTCACACTCCACTCTTACCATCTCCCATCTTGCCCCAATCTCAGATGGATTTGCCACAGAAAACAGCTCTGTCTCCAGGTCTTTCTGATAGTTTTTATACCCAGCAATGAGTGACCCACAACTGCCCATACTGAATGTTTTCTGTTGCATCTCAGTGAGTCATAATTTGTAGGAATTGTCTTTACTATAATCAGGTTAAGTATCTCAGTGTCTCCTTCATGTGTAAGGGATTTGTTTTGGCTTTTTTTGGGGGGTGGGGGAAGGGTGTCATTTTGTGCATTCTTGGTTGAATGAAAACCAGCTGCTAATTGTGTATTAATCTGAGAACATAGTGTTTATGGTGAACGTATCTGAAATTGTCACTAATAATACCTCACAATTATAAACATCCTTCACTTGACTTAAAAATCATATAAATTAGTGAGGTTTATTTTTTAAATGTCTCTGCATAAAACGGCTTTGTGGGGACATCTCTGTATGCCCTAATTTCAGAACTGTTACCAGCTGGGTCTCTCTCATTTATTCCTTGTCCAGTAGCTATTTGTTATTCCACTCTTCCTCCTTTTTTTCCAGCTTAATTGCATCTTCTGTTTTCTTGCCAGTGTGAATTCAGTCTCACATCTGCAGGAGTGATACTCACTTCGATCAGCAGATCTAACCCACAAAAAAAAAAAAAAAAACCTATGTTTTACAGTGTTGGAGGTAACTTGCATGTGATGTAAATTTGAATGGCTTGCTGAGGAGAGAAATTGAGATACTTTTTCTGAGTTGTGCTGTATAGTATTTTAAAAGGAAAGGCCCACATAAATTTTACTGTCCTTCGTGTTAATCATTTCTTTTTAGAAAGGAAAACTCAGACAATTGTCTCTAATAAATAATTGCCTTGAAAATTGGTTTTGCCTCTTTCAGAGATACTGTTTACGCTTCTTCAGATTTAAATAGAGTGTTGAGGAATATTTATTTTCCCTTTTCTGGAATGACAAGAAATGTCAGAGGAATGGTAACTGTTCAGTGACACAGGCCTTTTCCAGATTTAGATTGTGCTATTGAAACCACAGCTGGTATAATTATAGACCACAGTGCATATTCAATTAAGCATGCATTTACTATTTAATTACTACTTTAAAAAATCCTCTAGAAGTTTCTAACACACTGAAGATGTAAATTTCAGGTAGATGGTTTATGAACATGCTACAAATCATAAGCTCATAGGTGGGCAGGAATTGAAGAGGATCTTAGCTCAGCCAGTCCAGCTCCTTGAATTTTGTACCTGCGGTGACTCCAGTGAGTTGCCTTGGCAGAGAAAGACTTAAGCTTAGGCTGGATTCCAGGTACAGCACTACCATTTAGTAGCTAGTGTCTTCCCTAATCTCACTAAGCCTCAATTTCCTTTTCTGGAAAATGGGGATAATGCTAATACCTACTCCATTGGGTTTTAAAGATCAGATAAGGTACTGTGACTGGAGTGATTAAGATGGTGCTTGGCACATATAGGAAGTATTAGCAGTGAGGTTAAAGCTGAGGATTAAAATGAGCTCAGGAAAACCTGAGGAGAGACATCAATAGTCCTCCCCCATGGCCTTGCCAACTCCCTTCTGCCATCCTCCTTTTCCCCCCCCCCCCTCCAGTACTAGGGTCTGAACCCAGGGCCTCCCTCATACTTTGCAAGTGCTTTACTACTGAGCTGCACGCCCCCCTCCCCCCAGCCCTTTTTAAATTTTTTACCTTGAGACAGGGTCTCGCTAAGTTACACAGGCTGCCGCTGGCCTGGAACTCGTGGTCCTCCTACCTCCACCTCCCAAATCGCTGGGATTACAGAACTGCGCTACCTCGCCCATCTCCTCTTCCTTCACTCTGGAATTATAATATAAGCAGGAACATTTGGGCATTTTGTACCAATAAATCTTTCTACCAGCCCTCCCCACCCCCCCTTGCCCTTGTTTCTATTGATTGTTGACAACAAAGCTGCTTTATTTTATGTCATATATTGGCCTCCAGCACTGGCAGCATCCATGCCCAGCGGCTAGGCAGACAGGCAGTGCCAATCCACACCTGTATTTTGGGGGTGCCTGGCACAGCATAAACAGGACCACAGTGTTCTTCCCAGGGTACAGGGAGACCCAGCCTATGGCCTCTCTGCATGGGAGTATTTCTAATACACTTACAAAATTATGAGCTGCACAGGACTGTGAATATGACTGGGAGCACAGAGAACACGGTGGTTTGACAGCCATGGAGTACTTCACAAGTACACAGTGGTATTGTCCTTTTGTTGTATGAGTTCATTAAAGATTTGCAACCTGAAAGAACTATAAATGTGCCCTGAATAAGGTAACTAGTGCTTTCAGCTTGTTTGGCTAACCTAATAAAAGTTTAAAATTCCCAAACTGCTTTTATCTCCATAAGTTAAAAATTATTTGGATTTCAAATTGCACGTGTAATTCCTAAGGGGTGGGAGGTATATTGTTCCTTCCTTCAAAATAGTAATTGTTGTTGTTGTTGTTAGGTGCCCTCGAGTCGGTATCTGACTCATAGCGACCCTCATAGGGTTTTCGATGGCTGACTGTTTCGGGATTGCCTTGGGAGTGGATTGCCAGGTCCTTCTCCCATTGTTGGGGTGCTGGGAATTGAACTCGGGACCTCAGAGACTGCAGCTCAGCGCTCTACCAACTGAGCTAAATCCCAGCCCTCAAAATAGTAATAGTTAACACAAATCTTTCTTTTTGTTTCCTTTCTCAAGTAGTATATAACCTACACAAATATAGGTGTGTCTTCCCAATTTAAATGTCTGTAAAGACAGACAGGAAGTAAGTGCTTTGTTTTAAAAATCACTGATAACAAACCATTGTTAGTTTTGCTACCGGTTTTGGGGTAGGCCATATAGAATGGTTGGGCTAGGTAGGATGCCAGACTCACAAATTAAAACTTCCTTAAATTGAAAACTTTGAAATCCAAGAATTTTGTACTGAAATCTGCAAGTTTAAAACCAAGAGCCCTGTGTGACACACAGAAGTTAACACTTGGGATAACCCATCCCCATTGAAGAGGTTAACTCATTGTTATCACCTGCACTGGCTCATGAACGTGTACTAGAGAGGAGGAATACCTGTAGATTGTGTGATGGCACAGGAATAGGCTAAAGGAGAAAGTTACCCACCCCAAGACTTACTCTTAAATTTAGTTCCTATAGGAAAGGTGCAGGCTGGGATTTAGCTCAGTTGGTAGAATGCTGCACTGCCGTCCCTGAGGTCTCGAGTTCAATTCCCAGCACCTCAAAAATGGGAGAAGGACCTGGCAATCCAATCCCAAGGCAATCCCGATACAGTCGCCATTGAAAACCCTGTGAGGGTCGCTATGAGTCGATACAGACTCGAGGGCACCTAACAACAACAACAACATAGGAAAGATAGAGACCACAAGAATGTCAGTGTTGTTCTTTGGGTGCCCAAAAGTATAAATCATGTCTACTAATCAACAAATGATGTCCATTAATGAATCCAACAAATGTTTACATCAGAGATTTTTAAAAACCTCTTTTTCTCATATAACATTTTCTTTACAGAGGGAAGTTGTCCTGGAAATACAAAGGAGCTCTGGGTTGAGAAAAAAGGAACAGGGGGAGGAAGGTGGAGGAGCAGTGGGGAGGAGCGTCCTTGAGGGTTGGCCCCCCAGTAGTCCTCCTTTGCTACTGCCGTCCAGCAGCCCCTGAAGCTAGAGCTAAGAAATGGACGTAGAGGCTGGCTAGAGTCGGGAGGCAGGGGTGGAATCTGAAGAGGAAGTGGGGAAAGCAGGAAGAAGGCCTTAGGAGAGGAGGGGGAGGAAGAGAGTAGGTGGGCCCAGAAGGGCTTGTGTCCACCAGGCATTCAAGTCAAGCTGTTCCCACCTAGGTAGTAATAACCAGCGCCATTTATTTTATATTTCCCCAGATCAATGAACTGAGCCATGTTCAAATCCCTGTCATGTTGATGCCAGACGACTTCAAAGCCTATTCAAAGATAAAGGTGGACAATCACCTTTTTAACAAGTAAGTACAAGCACCGCCTCTCACAGGACTGACGTGGCTGCAGGGAGTCTGATTTCTGTGAATTTCTGTAATCACATAATTTTTTCAATGGGTGGGAGTAAAGTTTTGCTGATGAAGTTAATCCTGTGATAAACATAACCATCTGTCATATTCAGAGAAGCAACAGCAGGCCCTCTGGGATGATATCCTTTTGCCATATGGCATATTGTTCTCTATGAATATCTTATACATTAAAAGTGATATTCTCATTACCATTTAAATTTTTGAAGTTGCAGATTGTTTGGATTTTTGAGCAGTTATGAACTTCTGCTCTCTTATACAGAACTTTGAAAATGATGACTTATAAACAGAAATGACTACATCGAAGAACAGGAAAGAATTAAGGTGCATTTTCATAAAACATAATTGGATATCATGTTGGGCATTGAGAGCATCCTTCATTTGAATGTCAGTGTAGGTGTCATTATGGGATCCCTATTACATGCTTGATAGTCCTCTGAGAGCTGCAGGTATAATGATGTGTAAGATGTGGCCTGCCCCTAAGGGCTCCCAGTCAAACGGGGAGTTGGAAACTGACCCGTACCCAAATTACTGTAGCTCAGGTACACAGTGCAGGAATAGAGGGGCAGGCATGTATGCACAATTTATATACGGTTCTATAGGAATGCAAAGGAGGAGGCAAGCTGGGCACCACAGGACACACTCATAATCCCAGGGACCAGGGAGGTGGAGGCAGGAGGATCATATAAGTTCGAGGCCAGTGAGGCAGCCTGCACAATTTAGCAAGACCCTGTCTGCTTCAGAATGAAAAATAAGAGAGAGACTGGAGGTGCAGCTCAGTGGGAGAGCACTTGCTTAGCATATATAAGGCCCTGGGTTCAACTACTCAGTACCATGTTTAAAAAAAAAAAAAGACAAAAGGCAATTCTGAATGAACAGGGTGAGCCTCAGAGAAATCCCTCCCATAGGAGAATCAAACGTGAAATTTTTTGTGAGTGTGTACAGTGATGGGGGTTGAACCCAGGGCCTGGTACATGCCAAGCAGGTGTTGTACCACTGAGCTGTAGCCCTATCCCTCCTCGAGGTTTAATGGAGCTGTTGTCCTAATGTAAAATGGACATGTTCCTTTCTCCCATAATAGAGGTTGACTTTTTGAAGAAACTTTCTCAGTGCAGATTTAGAATGCAGTATTCAGTGAAAATAGTTATTGGGGGCCTTGTTTTGTCCAGTCCACCCCAGAACAAGGGGACCTCCTTGGGCTTGCTCTGAACCCCTTCCACATTCTCCTGCTTCTCTGCTTTTCCTTCACTCTTTCTGTCCACTTGCCCCCTTTCCTCCCTACTTCTTCCTTGGGGGATGGCTGCTGTGTGGGACCAAGAGTAAGGAGTCACACAATCCCAGTGTGCCTGTGACAAAGCAGACAGTATTATTGGTCTGTCCCCTTCTACCTGCCGGACCTTCCTGGGTTTTACCTGGTTCTGTGAAATCATTGCACCTCCTGCAGACAGTGAACTGCAGGCGCTTCTCTGCCACACATAGAACTACATAGGAGCAGAGTCAAGCCTGGCTGCCTCTTTGTCTGTCTGAACTTACTCTACAATGTGATTGTTTCAGAGAAAACATGCCGAGCCACTTCAAGTTTAAGGAATACTGCCCAATGGTTTTCCGGAATCTGCGGGAGAGGTTTGGAATCGATGACCAAGATTTCCAGGTGACTTGCTTTGGTAACATTTTCTTCAAATGGGGAGATGGGCTTTGTCACACCTTTTTCTCTATAACATAGATTAATGATTTTGTCATTGCAAGTAATTATCTGTTAATTTTCATTTTGTGTAAATTTTCAATTTTCTCTTCTCTCTCTCTCCTTTTTTTTTTTTTTTTTTTTTAGTGAGAGAGTCTGACTGTGTAGCCCAGGCTGGCCTCAAACTCACAGTCCTCCTACCTCAGCCTCTCAAGTGCTGAGATTATCTGTGTGTACCACCACACCCAGCATTCAATGTTCTTTCTGAAGTAGATCATTTCCTAAATTTGGGACTCTGTAGAGTATGATTTCAGTTAGAAGTCTATAGGAAAAGAAATTGATCTCTCTTTTTTTTTTTTTTTAGAAATTTTTAATGTACATCATAATGTGATTCATTTTGACATGCTTTTCATTGTGACAATTTTCATATATGCAATTTCATAAACATTATTCATATAGGTTACCCCTTACCCTCCCCTATGTTCCCCCCGCTTCCCATCTAAGTTTCCCATCCAAGTCTTCTCTATCTTTTACTATGTAGTATTTTAAATTGATCTCCTATGGAAGGAGACTGGGCATGTGGGAGTTCTGTTGTTGTTAGGTGCTGTCGAGTCGGTATCCGACTCATAGCGACCCTCATAGGGTTTTCAATGGCACATTGTTTTTTTCAGGATTGCCTTGGGAGTGGATTGCCGGCGACCCTCATAGGGTTTTCAATGGCAAATTGTTTTTTTCGGGATTGCCTTGGGAGTGGATTGCCAGGTCCTTCTCCCCTTTTTGCAGTGCTGGTAATTGAACTCGGGACCTCAGAGACTGCAGTGCAGTGCTCTATCAACTGAGCTAAATCCCAGCCCGTGGGAGTTCTGAGAACACACTTATCTGTAGGGGGGAAGTTTCTCTCAGCAGAGCTGCCTTTTGACTTCTGCAGTCAGGTGTGTTAACAGTGTAGGCATATGGGTGTGCACACATGTGTACGTGTGTATATGTGTGTGTGTGTGTATTGAACTCACATCTCCTATTTTTACAAAGACCACTGAGGAATCATCTCAGAAATTGTTTTCTTGCTGATTTGCTGCTTTGCAAGATGGCAAACTCTGGGTCCTGCCACAGCATTTTCACCCAATGCCACATTTTTACCACCACAGTGGACTATAGAGTGTTTACAGCACTGCTGTCACCACCAAGAAGCCACCCTTTCTGGGCAGGATCTGGGAGCATCATCCTCCCTGGGTCTCTCACATACAAATGGGCACGGTGGCTTCTCTCCCCATGTTTCTTTTCACAATTTTAACTTTGAAATATGATTTCTCTTTTTAAATATTTGTTGATCTATGATCAATTTCCTAAGAGAAGACACATTGGTTACCAGAGTTTTATATGGTCAGCCAGTCCCATAAATGCTAAGCACTTTTCTTAAGAGCAGAAATCTTAGTACTGGTTTATTTTAAATCTTTTCAAATCTAGACAACACTTTCTCTACTTTGTCCTAAATTTAAAATCCCAATTTCTCTTGCAGTAAGTGTTCCATTGCCACCCTGGGTAATCTCACCTGTTGAATATTGGCACAACTTGCCCTGTATTTTCCCCTAAAGAATAGCGTCCTTCAGGCAACCACACTTTTTGTTAGTGCACTTGCTAAAGACCGGGTACTCACTCCAAACCCCTCGCCTTGTTGAAAGTTTCCAAGAATTCTTCACACGTTTACTTGCCATGAGAAATTGCCATGCTTTGGAACAGCCATGCTGGCCAGGCTGTGGGAGACAGCCCTGATGGTAGACCTGCCGCACAGTCTTCTGGGAGGCCCAGGTTCTGAGCTGAAGCTCCATGCACCAGGGGAGGACTGAGGGGTAGACAGTCAGGTGGGCAGGAGGTGGGTGGGCAGGAGGCGGGTGCTATTTGCTCTTAAAACTGCACTGCACCCAGCACTCACTTTGAGACTCAATTGATAAGACAGAACTTAGATCATGACTATGGGTTTGATGTTTACTGATGAAAAACAAGTAGCTTTTAAAGAGTCATTGTTGAAAAAGCAAACACGGTTTCAGTGGAATAGAAAGGGATGATTCCATATGATTTAAGAACTGTTGTTGTTGTTAGGTGCCATCAAGTCAGTATCCGACTCATAGCGAACCTCATAGGGTTTTCGATGGCTAACTGTTTCGGGATTGCTGTGGGAGTGGATTGCCAGGCCCTTCTCCCATTTTTGCAGTGCTGGGAATTGAACTCGGATCCTCAGAGACTGCAGCGCAGTGCTCTACCTTGAGCTAAATCCCAGCCCTAAGAACTGTTAGAACGTTTAAACAGGAAATCAGGAAGTAAAGTAGGGTGCTTTGAAAGGACTTAAGGGCAGATTTCCTTGGCATCTTAAGGAAATCTCTCTCCTGCTCTGGGACCTAACACCAGTGTGTCCCTCCTCTGTCCTCTGTTTTTTCCTTAATAAAACAGCTGCACAGGCATCTCACAGAAGCTGACTTTTGAGAGCTCTGCTACAGTGTCCCATTAGGTTCCTCAATTCATAATGGAAACAAAGTGCTTATATTTCTCCTCCTCATCAGTTCTGTTAAAGAGATCTAAAATGATGCCATTATGTTCTGAATCCTGCAGTGTAGCAGAGAAAAGTAGTTTTTAAACTTTCCCAAGATGACCAATTTAGTTGCTGAAATAGTAACACATCAATATTTCCCCCTAAAAACAAAACCATATAAGTTGATGTTTTAAGTAAGTGCAAATTGCTGAGTACAAACTTTGAAGGGAAATGAGGCAAGTGGAGGATGATTCACGGGTAACTAATTGGCAAGTCTGTTAACCTCTGAGCATGAGACCAATATTGAGGGGAGCTGGTCTGAGTGTAATTAATCATCCCAACACCCCTCCTTTCCTTGACTCTGCCTGGTGCTTTTGGCATTTAAATTACCGCTTTCTCTTTGGCAACTCTATTTGTATTTAAAAAAGGAGAAAAAGAAGGTAGGTGTTCAGAGTAACTTCAGTTACTTTTCTTCCCTCCCCAATCTTATATTCCTTTCTCAGGGTCTGAATTTCCTAAAAAGTTTTCAATAGGCTGGAGGTGTATCTCAGAGGTGGTGTACTTGTCTCCCACGTGCAAGGCCCTGGGTTCCATCCCCAAGACTGGAGAAAGACAGAAAGAAAAGAAAAGAGGGAGGGGTGGGAGGGAAGGAAGGAAGGAAGGAAGGAAGGAAGGAAGGAAGGAAGGCAGGCAGGCAGGCAGGCAGGCAGGCAGGCAGGCGGGCGGGCGGGCGGGCGGGCGGGATGGAAAGAAAGAAGGAAAAGAAGGAAAGAAAGAAAGAAAACTTTCCAGAGGGCCGAGTACTCCAGTTTCAACTAGAGGTCATAAATGTACAGCTGACTCCAGCTTGCTGGCTCCTTGGTTTGGAATAAGGGAGGGTATTTGTGACAGTGCCGGCTCTGGGGTTACACCCTGCAGGACCTGTTCACTGCAGAGGTGAAGGCACATGGTGGGTTAGGACCAGAGGGGTCCCTCACCTCAGCTGCCACACAGTCCATTTACCATGCCAGTCCATGTAGAGGATGTCAGTCGGCACCTTAGCACGGAATAGCTGGGAACAATCTCATTTCCCTTCCCAAAGCCTGCTGACGTGCACAGGCTACAGAGCCTCCCAATGGCCCCCTCTTCCTCTCTGAAGTTTTGACTCTTAAACGGTTGGGTGTGTTTAAAAGATGAAATCTGGGCTGGGCGGGAATTCAGTGGTAGGACACATGCTTAGCATGCATGAGGCCCTGGACTCCATCATTTGTACACACACAAAACAAACAAACAAACAAATAAACAAAGCCTTCTTCTGAACCCATCCATGTTAGCTGCCTGGAATAGTCTTTCCCAGTCTGAAGAACTTGAGAGGTTGTGTAACCTAAGCTCGCATCGGCTTTCCAAGGCACTGGCTTGCTAAGGGGACCAGCCATTCCCTTGCTGTGTTTGTTTTCTGAAGTACTTACATTTTGGACGAATGACTTTAAATCAGTGTGACGATAAGAAGCTTCATTGTCTGGTCTTGTAGTGAGAACTTTCCATTAACTCAAATGGACAAATGGTGTCGGCTTGTTTGTGTGGATTCCTTTTTGCTGCACCTGAGAAGCAGCAGTCTTGCTAATTGGAGCCCATTTTGACAGAAGTAGAACAAGGTAGTTAGCCTGCCTAATTGAGCTCTATCTATGAACTGAAACTTTTTAAAAGGAACTGAAAAGCATTCTTGCTATCCCACTAAACATTTGTGCCTTTCCTCTGGCTTTGACTTCTTGACTGTCTTTTAAAAATAAAACTTCTTTTCCTTGCTGATAGAGACAAAAAACAATTCTAGAATATTCATCATTAATAATGATAGCTATCTGCTAGTCATTTTTCCCCACTGTGCCAGAACACTTGAGAGAAAGAATTTGAGAGGAGGAAGGATTTATTTTGGCTCACAGTTTCAGAGATTTCAGTGCATCGTCTGCTGGCTCCATAGCTTTGGGCCTAAAGTGAGGCAGAACATCATGGCAGAGGGAACGTGGGCCAGAGGAGCCTGGTCACCTTATGGTAACCAGGAAACAGAGGAAGATGGGAAGGGGCCAGGTGCAAGGTATGCCCTTTAAAAGCAAACTCCCAGTGACCTCATCCTCTAAGCAGGCCCCACCTCCCAGTTTACATCACCTCCCAATAATACCATCCAGGTATCCCACCAGTAGATTAATCCACAGGTTAGATCAGGGCCCATACCATCAAGTTGCCTCTCAATAGCATCACCAACTGGGGACCAGGTTTTCCATACATGAGCCTTCAGGAGACATTTCATATCTAAACCACAATGCCATCTAACATGTATGTAAACATGAGTGTGCGCATGTATGCCCGGTGATTCCAGATTCAGAACTTTCTCCAATACATTAGTACTTTTTTTCTAATTACATGATTGTTTTGTTGTATGTTGTTGTTAGGTGCCGTCAAGTCGGTATCCGACTCATAGCAACCCTCTGTACAACAGGGGAAACACTATTGTCAGTGCTTCTCTGCTGTTCATAGGGTTTTCAACGGCAGATTGATTTTTGGGAGGGGGTTGCCAGGTCCTTCTCCCAAGCCTACAGCTTCTGGTGTTCCCAGGCAGTCTCCCATCCAGGTACTAACCAGGCCCGACCCTGCTTAGCTTCCGAGATCTGACGGGATCAGATGCCACAGGGCTACAGCTGCAGGCGTTTTGTTGTATACTCAGACTGAATTGTGCTCTGATGATTGTTTGGCCTTTCTTTCAAGATGCCTTTGAGGATGAATGCTGCCCGAGTAGGACTCTACCTCCTTTGCCGCACTTCTGTTTTCGCTGTAATGTTGCCACCTTAAGCCCCAGTTCCTTCTGTCATGATTTCACTCAAGATCATCAACTCAGTTTATATTTATTTGCACCTACTGCATGACCAGCTCTGTGCTAGACATTCTAGTTGTTCTAGGGAATGCAGAAGAGAAGAAAGAGTGAGGGAGTCACTGTTATTTTTAAACACTAGATTCTTTATTAGACACTAAAGAGATTTTTAACATTCTTCTGGAAAATCTGCTTCCCTCTTTCCAGCTTTGCACAATATTAGGGCCTCTTACAACAGTCCTGGGAAGTCAGGTAGAGGCTTCAGTTAGCTTCTGAGCTGCCAGAGAAGGTTTTCCACCAGAAACCAAAAAGTTGCAAAGGCTGGAGCTGACTTTTAAACCTAAGTACAGCACATAATTGCAACTGAGCCCTCTTGTTCATTGTGTTGGATAATATCAGGTTTACTTTTCCCTGCTGTGCCTCCTGAATTAGAATCCCTCATTATTCAACATTTGATGCATTTTCTTCTTTGTATTTGTACCAGAGAATTCTAATTTTAAAATAATTAATTTTAAAGGCTAACATTTTAAACTTTTGACGGCCTTGTTTCAAATTCTAAAGTGTTAAGACCTTCAGAGTACACTAAACTTTGAGAGGGGAGCGTTGCCAATATCTCTGGAATACTGAGTCTATCAAATGAAAATATTTTTCACATGCAGATTTCCCAGATTAACTTTAAACAGCTTGAAGGCAGGACCTGTGACTATGTTGCTTACCCAGCTGCCTGTCCAGTGGCTAGCAGAGAGGCAGACCCTCAGGAGAGATTTGTGGAAGGGCAAGAGGGCTAAGAGGGGCATTTAAGAAGCAAGGACAGCTCGTGCAAGATGAAGCAGTTGGATGATGGCAGAATTATGGGAAGTAAAGATGGGAAATAGCCAGAGACATGTGGAGAATGTGGAAACAGGCCTGCAGCCTTCCACCCCGTCCTGCAGCCAGCCAGCAGCCCTGTGGTTTTGTGCAGGAGAGGAGTGATGTCACGAAGTGTGTGTTTTCTAAAGCCAATAGAGTGGTTATGTGTAGAATGCATAAAAGACAAAGAAAGAAACACGAGGCTCTGAGATGTCCCCGTGAGTGGGGAGGAGGCATGAGCCACGGCACTTGTCACTGACACCGTAAAGCAGAGCACAGACTCACAAGACTTTGAGAGACATAAACTGACAGGCTGGGGGCTGATGGCCCGGGGACCCTCTGTCGTCCATCTCTCAACAGTCACCCTTGCAGTGTCACTGTTCTGCATGTGCTTGCTCCTTGCTCCTTTGGTCACTAGCCTTTTGGGTTTGCTCAGCTGGCTCTGTCACAGTCTGTCCTCACTGTTAGCCACTCCGCACTCCTCACTAAGCTCTGGAAGGCCACCCCACCCTGTGCAGAGAGAACCTGGGCTGAGAGGAGCTCGGCCCCTGGAGAGCCTTAGAAGCACCCTCGCAGCCGCCAGCACCAGGCTTCTCTGGTGCTTTTGCTCCTCCTGAGCTGAGCAAATTGCTGTTCCCACCACAACCTCCTCCCACCTTCAAGCCCAGGCTTCCTGTGCGCCTGTGTTGCCGGCCTCACACCTGCTTGGGGTTGCACCTCAGAATGTACAACTCTCAGCCATCCTTGCTGCCGGGTGCTTTCTAGCAGGTTAAGCACTATGCTTGTTTTTCATGGGCCTTGGAGACAGGACCCTAGCATTTTAATTTCCGTAGGCCGAGCTTTTAAAAGGTGATCCCATGGCACTCTGTGAAGTTCCTGCAGCTCCCCTGCTTTCTCTGTTGGTCCTTACCTTTCACGTCTGTGCTCTTCTTTTCTGATAAATTGTTTCATTATTGATGAGCATTAAATTGCACTACTTCTTGCTCCCCTCTATAATGAAAGCCATTCTACACCTGGGATCACAGCTCAGACTTTCTTTGGAATTCCCCAAGAGCTTAGCTCAGGGCTTTGAACACAGCATGCATTTAATAAGTGCTTGATGATGATGTTCAAGTTAGCATGTTGGTCTTTAACTCTCTGACGAGGTCAGAAGACCATCTGTGCCTGCTCGGGTGTGTCAGACACAAACCTAGAAAGCAGCCTTCTCTGGGCAGTCACGCCTGTGTCCTGGGCCGTGTGATATGAGGCATGTAATCATAATCCTGAGTTGTCAGCAGGACAGAGATTGGTTTCCAGGTTTTCAAGTCCATGAAATAGGCAGCGTGAATTGGGGAAAAGAACATTCCCTAGGAGTTGGGGGACCTGGTTGAATCTTGGTTCTTCAGTGACTGATGTTGTGACCTTAGCCATTCACCTAACCCTGATGAGTCTCAGTTTCCTCATCTGTAAAAGGAGGGAAAAGGACAGGATGCTCTCCAAGACCCTCTCAACTAAGCCCACAGATCTCTGAATCTATTATTAATTAAGTCATCAGGAATGCATGACTTGTTGCTTAGGTTCTTATGTACAATATTGACATGTTGGCTAGTCTACGTTTGGACATGATAGGATTGAGTTTAAGCGGTCTTTCTTTTGATTAACAATAAAAACTTGTCATTGTAGCATAATGTGTAAACTAACATCAAAATGGAAAAAAAATAATACAAATATGTGATTAATGTAAGAGAATTAAATGTACAAAATGGTATTTAAAAAAAGAAGTATGGGGAAAGTAATAGTTACTAAATCAAGACATTTTCATGAGAGGTATAAAAGATTGGTGGTAGGAACAAGCTAATTAAATTGACCTTTATGTTTCCTCCACCCTTCTGGAGGCTCCACTAATCCTGGGCCTCCCACTGCGGAAGTAAACATCTTCAATGCAGACTGCTCGAGAAGTGAGGCAGGGAAGACAGCACCATTAATTCTTTTCTTAAGGGAAAGGACAATAATTTCCAATTATAAATATAGAAAGGCCATTGGAAGAGGAGCGAGCTTCATCTCTCATTATCTTCCCTTATTTCCTGTTGAGTGCTGACATGGTACCAGAGCTTCAAACACACCTGTGAAGGTTTGAGATAGGATATTAGATACTGTAAGACCAGAAGTGTATTTGGCTATGGAAAAATAAGCTTAACATACCAAGATGCAAGATAGGCCAAAAAGAAAAAAAAAAAAAGGACTAAATTGTATTCTTACCTGTGCACCATCTAACAGGTTTGCTCAGAACTTGAACTTCTGTCCAGCGGTTCAGTTTATCCTTACCTCCCCCAACCAACTTCCCACAAACCTAACAGCAACTTTAGAAGTGGCAGTTGCTGGCTATGATGTGTCCACTGCAATCATATCTAGGCACTCGTTGGGAGAATAATACCCACAGTGTTACCTTGATCACCCAGAGACAGCCCCAGGGTCTACACCCTACATAGCTATATAGTGGGTTACCTCATAGGGTAATTAATATATTGCAGTTGAGAAATCAAAAGGTGCATTGCATTTGGAAAAGCTGTTGCAAAAAACCTCTTTAAAGTATTCAAAAGTAAAGATGTCACACTGAAGACGAAAGTGCACCTAACTCATGCCACGGTATTTTCAATCATATCACATGCTTGTGAAAGTTGGACAGAGAATAAAGGAGACAGGAGAAGAATTGATGATTTTGAATTATGATGCTGGAGATGAGTATTGAACACACTATGGACTGCCAGAAGAACCAACAGATCTGTCCTAGAAGAAGTGCAACCATAGTGCTCCTTGGAAGCAAGGATGGCTAGACTACATCTTACATATTTTAGACTTGTCATCAGGAGGGACCAAACCCTGAAGAAAGACATCATGTTTGGGAGAGAGGCAGGTCAACGAAAAAAAGAAGACCTTCAAGGAGATGGATTCATACAGCATCTGCAAAAATGGGCTTAGACATAAAAAAGATCATGTGCCTGGCATAGAATCAAAGAGCGTTTTGTCCTGTTGTACATAGGGTCACTATGAGTCGGATGCAACTCAATGGCACCTAATAACAACAGGGGACTTGGCAGAAGAATGTTTACACTAATCACAAATGCCTTTGTACTCTGTGATTACGTTTATATGAAATGTCCACAACAGGCAAATCTATAGAAATAAAAAAAATGTAAATTAGTGGCTCCTGTGTTTGGAAATGGGAGAAAGAATGGAGTGACTGCAAATGGATACGGGATTTCTTTCTGGAGGATGAAAATGCTCTAAGAATGACTGCAGTGATGGTTGCATGATTCTATGTATATACCAAAAACCACTGAATTGTGTACTTTAAATAGGTGAATGGTATGGTATGTGAATTATATCTCAGTAAGTCTTTTAAAGAAGAAAAATGTTTGGAGTTTGAATTAGTTTATATTCAATAAGAGACTTTCTTTCAGTGTTGATTTCAGCTGCATTTTTCTTGGGGCAGGTTATGATAACACAATTTCCATTTAGAATAAGTGGACTTAAGGAATTGTATAGTTTATCATATGAAATTGTCAAATATATGGACGAAAAGGAGTAGCCAATGAATGAAGCACTTTTTTGCAGTTTGTTTACATTTGTCATTAGTTTTTTTCTCCATAAGCTAACAGAAAATCATTGTCCATTTCCTAAATCTCTGTAAATTGACAGCAGCAATGAATACTGATTAATAATTAGAAGTGCAAGCAGGAAACTTAGAGACCGTTCAGTCCAACTGTCTTTGCAGATAATTAGATAACAGAATTAGGGGTTTAGGAAGGGGATTGGTGTGGTCCTCAGAGCCCTTAGACTTTAACCCATTGCTGTTGGACTGTAATTTTTATTGCTCTACCTTCCACCCATTTGTCTGCCCCCAACTCTCTTCCCATTAGTTTGTAAGGATTCTGGGCAGTAAGCAGAGGTCAAGGATAGAAGGAAGACCTTGTGGGCTGGGAATTTCCAACATGAAA
Organism: Pedetes capensis; assembly: GCA_007922755.1. Taxonomy (NCBI): domain Eukaryota; kingdom Metazoa; phylum Chordata; class Mammalia; order Rodentia; family Pedetidae; genus Pedetes; species Pedetes capensis. The sequence goes on from VMDO01001069.1 coordinate 111,971, forward strand.
CTTCTTCATAAAATATTTTAACTTTTCTTATAAAATGTAAGCTGCTCTTATTGAGGGCTATAGAAAATAACCTCTTGTCACTTTTGAACGGATAGGTTCTGACTCCCAGATCTTGAATTTAAATAATGTCACCTTATTACAGAATATATAATTCTCTTAAGTCTATAGTCATACCACCCTCGTTTCTGATATCATCAGATCTCAGAAACTGCAGGGTAGGGCCTGGTTAGTCCTTGGGTGGGAGACTGCCTGGGAATACCGGGTGCTATAGGCTTGGGAGAAGGACCTAGCAGCCCCCTCCCGAACAACCAGCCATCAAAAACCCAATGAATAGCAGAAAAACACTGATAATAGTGCTGGACATGGCACAGTGTGGGGGAGTGTTTCTTTCTATTGTGCATAGGGTCGCTATGAGTCAGACCCAACTCAATGGCATCTAACAACAACGTAATTCACCAAAAGAATTTGGATTTTAATGAGGCAGATCCTTCCAAATCCTGGGGATATTTCTTTGGATAATTCTGCCTGTCAGCTTTTCTGATAGAGACAGATAGATAAAGAGGAAAGATCCTGAAAGTGTATCTTTTACTTTGGACATGGGAATTACCTTGAAGGTAACCAAACCAACCCTGAAATGGTCCTTTTTCACCTTGGTTGGGTCAGATCTGAAACTTAGACTTGGCTTTGTAAATCAGGTGATTAAAATTAAAACAGTGCCCTCTGTTTGGCTTGCTTTCTTTCATGCAGATCTTGTCATAACCTGCCAATTTCATCTTATTCTTTCTCCTTCTTTTAATTTGTTTCCCAGCTTAGTATAGTGGAAAATAACCTAGAAGTTACCATTTGCAGTGTAAAAGATTATGTGTGGCATTCTTTCCCAAGGAAACTCATGGAATTTTCAGCAGAGAAAGGCAGAGGATGAAACAGTCTTCAAAAGACAGAAGCCAGTGATGGAAATAGAATGAAAATCAACAATACTCAGCCCATGTGAATTAATTAAAATAGACATGATGAAAAATGCCACATGACCAGTAATGTAAAAAAGTCTTAGAGTTGACACTGTCACCATCGTCTCTAGCACTTGGAGAAAATTCTAAGTGCTAGGCATCCATCCTTCAAGCCCCCTCTTTACTCTGCATGAATTATCTGACTCTAAGCCTGGGGTGCAGCAGTACAATCTTCCTGTCCTCCAGCCTCGTTCCATAGACACGCAGGTCTCTTGGCTCTTGCCTGGAGAGAAGACAGCTCCTATTCCTACCCCTTTCAGTTAGTCAGGCAGAGACTGGTCCTAGAATGTGTCAATATAGCTTTGCACGTTAGGTTAATACAACTGTAAGGATGGACTCTGAACTACATTAGCACTATGGCCGTTACTGACGATATTTTCTGCACGCTTTACTTGGCAAACTTGAAATTATAAAGACAAGTTTGATTTTGTGCCAACTGACTCATACTCTAAATTGGTATCAGAAGGTGTCATCACTGTGGAAAAATCAATATTAACTGTCCCATCAAAATGGCTACCAGATTCTAAAGCCCAAGCCCTCCAAGTACACTGTCCCAGCCAGATCCATTAATAAAAACTGAGTTGAGCAACTCATACATATTCCTGGGTCCCTGTTTTCTTATCTGTAAATAGAATGGTTTGGAATAATCTCCAAGGTTGCTTCCAACTCTAATGCTCTTTGATTATGAGGGACCTTTGGGTCACCTGAATGTCACCCCCATGCTCTGTTTCCCACAAGTCTTCTCTTCTTAGCCTCCCTTTCTTGTACAAGCACCCTGTGGACAATGCTGTATTCAGTTTTCCTTTGTGACATTCGAAGACCCCTGAGGAGATAGCAGACTGTTCATGGTCAGCTCCGGAATCACTTTGAATGTGGAAGACCTCGTTCAAGGCTTAGCTCAGGACTCGTTCTTGCAGAAGTTGTCGTGAACACATCTGGAATCAATGAAATGTCATTTTCATGCAGCTCCATGAACTGTTGTCATCTTCTCTTTAATCTTGGCCCCGATGTCCTAAACCATCATTATGCCCTCGCTGAGAGGATGACATGTACTGAGTCACCTTCTAAGGCCTGTGCCCCCCAGCAATTCCTCGAGCAGTGAGCTGTGTCTCGGGGTAAATGCATGTTTCAAGTTATAAAAGACCTGAGGTAGAGGTCTAATTCAGCCTGCCCTCTCCCCTGGATTTATTCTCCCTCACTGTGTAGACCTGGAAACCACAGCTCAAAGAGGCTAAATGGCATATGTAAGGGTTGATGAATGGCAGAGCATGTTCTAAATCCCAGACCAGCACATTGAGCATTACACCATGCCCCCTCTAAAACATTTTTTACTTTTTTGAGACAGGGTCTCACCATTCAGACCAGGCTGCTCTCAAACTCACATCGGTCCTCCTGCCTCAGCCTCCCAAATGCTGGGATTACAGACATCCGCTACCAGAAACAATTTTGCCTTAATTCAAAGGCTACAAAAATTTTATTATGACATTCCATAATGGAAAAAGTTTGTTCTTGACTTTGCCAGCTGCCCTTTTTGGTTACCTCAGAGGAGGCCTTAGGGAAGAGTCTTATACATATTACTTGACTCCACCGTCCACCAGTTCATTACCTTCAAGTGAGAAAATGCCTCTGGCTTTTCCTTTCTCACAGGAAATAATGAGCTGGATTTTCCCAGACCTGAGAATCATGCCTAGGACCAGGCATTTTGTGTAAAATTGCGTTAAGTTTTCTGATTTTCTGATAGCTTATTAGAAAACCTGAGGTGAAAAAAAAAAATCAATGTGACTCCCAATGACTTTCACCACAGGATCTGGCAGTGTTAAATTACTCTTAAGACAACTGAAATTCATTAGCTGGGTTGAGAATGACGAAAAGGATCTTCAGAATGAAAATGGCAATATTAACAAAAGCATAATTCTCAGCTACATTACTTTAGATGTTTTTCTTCATAGTGATGTAGAAAGTTATGTCCCTAATTTTGAGAAAATGTCCTTAACTGCACTGATTATTTGGTACTGAGATTGTTAAAAAAATTTTTTTTCACTTCCTAGAAGTAGATATTGTAGGCTGTGACTACTCCTATGACTACTAAAAAAGTAAATTGAGACAGAATCAAAAATAGAATTTAAGACTTTATATGCCAGGAATAAGAGGTGGCCAGTATCTTACAAAGTCTGCAACAAAGAGTTATAAATTCTCCATTCAATTTTCAAATTGAAGGGAAAGGCCAAGAATCTGAAAGGAAGTTGCACATGAGCTAAGGAGTTCTTACAGTATTTGATTAGTGCATTTCTAACCTTCATAAATCTGTATGTTGCCTTGTCCATGGTCAGGATGATTAAACATTTCTTAAAACAATGAGTGCCATGAATTTTTAAATACAAAGTTTCCCATTTTAACCAAACTAGATTTGGAGGGAATCAAATGTGGAGGGAATCAAATGGGAAAGGGATTAACGCAGATAAGTGTGCCATTATCACACTCTGAATACACTCTATATGTTAGGCACCAGACGAAACCCATTATAACCACAATTCAGTAGAACCTTAGTTCTCACATGTGGTCTGCAGACTAGCACCATCCACACTGTCTACTTAAGATTTTGCACCCCCACCCCGACCTATAGGATCACAATCTGCACTTAAACATGGTCCCCAGGTGATTGGGCTCCTTAGTGAGTTTGAGAAGCACTGTCTGTGAAAGTCTCTGTTTTATTCTCCCCATTGGCCCCCAAGAAACCAGCTTACCTTTCTAATCCATTGTGCATAAGAAAAGGAGCTATGAACTGGTGCTGCTGAATCCCTTCCTTGACTGAGCACAGTGTCCCCTACTGTTCTCTGCCCCAGACAGAGTTATTGTATGCATATTGTTGTTTCATAAAGTTTACCCTGTCCCTCCTGGCTTTCATAAAGTTGATGCTCTTGTTCTGATTTTATGCCTGAAGATAATATGCAGTCTTCCAACTCCTACAGTTCATACTTTATTTGCAATAACTACCCTTTCGGAAATTAATGTTTGGGAGGAAGAAGTAGTAAGGCCATTAAAGTGAGCATTAATTGCTTTTTTGCTAGCATTTACCCACAAAAGAGGACACTTTGATCTTCTTCCTTTTTATTCTAAGTATGATGTAAAGGAGTTTTTTTTTTTTTAAAGAAAAAAGTAGTGTAGCTGAGAATTATGCTTTTGTTAATATTGCCATTTTCATTCTGAAAATCCTTTTCATCATTCTCAACCTAGCTAATGAATTTCAGTTGTCTTAAGAGTAATTTAACACTGCCAGATCCTGTGGTGAAAGTCACTGGGAGTCACATTGATTTTTTTTTTTCACCTCAGGTTTTCTAATAAGCTAAGAAAAGCAGATTTAGTTAATTGGCAGTTGAGGCATTCGCTTGGCTGGTGTGCTTGCTTGCATGTGATTGGAGACGCACTGTGTCAAGATGTAGTGATCCACTGCAGTTGTGCCAGGTGCACCCTGGGAAATGAGGATGAGCTCATGGGTCAGTTCTCTCTCCAAGGCCAGGGCCTCCATGAGCTTTTGCAGCACTGTATTTTGGTTCTACGTCAATGGCTCAGTCCTGCTAGATTTCATCTAGAAAAGAAGGGAAGGATATGGAGACTTAAATGTGCCATGCAGAAAGGGGAAAGGCCAATGGGGCTGAAGTCATTACTCAAGGGCAGAGTCAGCAGTGATGAAGCCTGGACTTCCTCAGATGCCAGGGGGTTGCTACCTCCACCAGTCTCATGACCAGTGTAAGCAGGATGGGGTAGGTAGGGGAGGGTTCCTGGTGGCTCTAAGGAGGAGGCGAGACACAAATAGAAGTCTCATCGAGAGAAGAGACAGACATCCCTAGGATGTCAGCTGCATGAACAAGACTCTGGGAAAAAGTGATGAGAGAGGAGCCCCTTCTCTGAGCCCCTCCTCTGAGCCCCTCCTGCCCATGCTCCAGGGCTCACAAAATGGCTCCAGAGGGGTGGAGGATGGCCTAAGCCAGAGTCTTCCACGGAGCTGTTTTAAGATATACTTGCCCAGGGCTTCTGCCTCCTCCACAGGCAGCAGATTACTAGTTAGGTGGTTTGCAGGTTTATTAGTGGAGAACCTGGGTTCTGAGCCAGCCACAGCAGAGCTAGAATTCTAGTTGTTCCTTACTAGCTGTGCAACCTTTACCCTGTTACTAAACCTCTCTCATCCCATCTCCTCATTCATGAAATGACAGTGGTAGCGATGGTAACCATTGTGTGGGAATCTTACCAGAATGGGGAGAGATACTCTCTGCAGAATGTTGGCACCATGTCTGCCCTATTCAGTGATGTACAATTTCCTTTCATAACTGGAACCCAATGCTACTCAGAAGAAAAATTTGAGCACTTGTCCAACTCTGAAAATAAGAACAAGGTAAATAAAGGAACTGTGATTGTAACTCTAAGGACATTCAAATCATAGTACTAACCCACTGTTTACTGGGTTTTCATTTTGCTTAAAAGACTTGCAATTTGAGTTACAATGAATTGTAAAATATTGTCAGTCACTTACAATTTATTCCAAACACGAATGTTCTTGCTATGACAACAAATGACCTGTGAACCAGAAAGCCACACCTTTAACCAGTTCTCTTCCCTCCTCCCCTCTTGCCCCACCTGGGAAGAATTCCTTGACCAGAAGTGCTCCCCTTCCCAACGACTCCCAGGCACGCAGCGGGGCTCGGTTTCACACGTCCTACGACAAAAGATACGTCATCAAGACCATCACCAGTGAGGACGTGGCCGAAATGCACAATATCCTGAAGAAGTACCACCAGGTAATTTTCCTTTATCTTCACTTGAATCTTGAAGCAGGTTAATATCCATGTCTAATTGTCATCAAGGCCAAAAGTCTAAATATATAGTTAGGAAACAATGAAGGCATATTTAACATAAAAATCCCCTCTAGTCCAGGGTTCTAAAATGACTGAGGCCAGATTATTGACAGTTGACATTTAGGCATGCTTGTGCTGTAAAGGTCATTAGTTATTTTATAATATTTTGCTCTAAATATCTTCAGCCTGCAGTCCTAGCCCTGCTGCATCCAAGCCCATCAGATCTGGGAAGCTAAGCAGGGCCAGGCCTGGTTAGTAACCACATGGGAGACCTCCTGGGAACACCAGGTGCTGTAGGCTTGGGAGACAGGTCTGGCAACCCTCTCCCAAAAATCAATCCACCATTGAAAACCCTATGAACAGCAGAGAAGAACTGACAATAGTGTTTCACTTGTTGTACGTAGGGTTGCTATGAGTCAGATCCCGACTCGACGGCACATAACAACAACAAAATACCTTCTGCATGATCATTTTGGCGATCAACACTCTAATCATACATCCCTCAGCTTAGGATCTGGCAGCTTTGCAGAAGATTCTGCCTGTGCCAAATGTTAGGTGTTGACCTCTTAGTCTTTATCCCTTGACCTGCCCAAATCCCACCCTGCTTTCACTGGTCCTTCTTGTTCTGGCCCCAGAAAGGCCCACCCTCAGCCCTCTTCTGCAGTGGAGAAAATTCTCTGATGTTAGAAAGTATATTGGTCCATTTTCTGAGCTTTTTCATCCCCAAGCATTATCCCTTGTAATCGCCTGGGGATAGAATGAACTACCCTTGGGAGCCATGTTCTCCGTCACAGAATAAATTCCAGTGCAGGTTTGCATGCTGGAGCACACATCCCCAGGTCCCAGGTCAATCTGTAAGAGTCCTTGCTCACTGTGGAGTAATAAGCACATGAGGTCCAGAAACAGACAGTCCCGGGTCTGAATCCCAGCACTGCCAGTTACTAACCATGTAACTTCTGGATTTTGAGACCTCAGTTACTTTCTTTCTCTCTCTCTCTCTCTCTCTCTCTCTCTCTCTCTCTCTCTTTCTTTTTCTTTTCTTTTTTTTTTTGAGAGAGAAGCAGTTTGAAGTTTGTTAGGTAAAAGGGATAGTAGATGCTTTAGAGTGAAGCATGGGCACATATAGAAGAGAGACCTAAGAAAGAATCATAGTACACATCCAAGACATGGGCACAGGCTTCTCAAGTGAGAGAAGAGACAGTTTCTTCATTTATACATTGAAGATATTAGCATTCAACTACGGAGTCCAAAAAATTAAATGAGATGATGTATGCCAGGTACTTAGCGTGCCACACATTAGGTGCTTAGTATATGGTGGAGGAGGTGGCAGCATCATTATCATCATGATAATGTCTATCTTATAATCATAACTGATAACCATAAGTCACCCTGAGAAATTGCCGTCTTTTGGCACAAATGTGACTATTGATGCAACCATTGCAGACCTAGTATTTGAAACAGACCCACACATGCAGTGTTGCTTAGTCTGCTGGGGCTACCATAACAAAATCCGAAGACTAAGTGGCTTAAGCAACAGAAATTTACTTCTCATAGTTCTGGAGGCTAATGGTCAAGATCAGGGTACCAGTGTGGCTGAGTTCCCTTGAGAGCTCTCCTTCTACCTTGCAGATGGCTGCCTTCTAACTGGGTTGCATGTGGGGAGGTAGTGAAATCAAAAGCTCCCTACTGCTCCTCTAACAAGGACACTAATCCCATCATGAAGACTCCACCATCCCCAAGTGATTAGCTTTCAACAGAATGAATTAGAGTGGAACATAAATATTTGGTCTGTTGTTGTTGTTGTTGTTAGGTGCCAGCGAGTCGGTATCCGACTCATAGCAACCCTCATAGGGTTTTCATTGGCTGACTGTTTTGGGATTGCCTTGGGAGTGGATTGCCAGGCCCTTCTCCCATATTTGGTCTGTAGCAGAATCTTATTTTGTTTTTACCTAGATAGCTCCAAATTCCCCTCAAAGTTAGAGGTTGGCTATCCCAGAGAGTACTCCAAGTATTGTGATCCCTGACTGCATTAATAGAAGGATTCTCAAAGAGTTAAAGCTATCACATTTGTTAACTACCAGCCTCTCAAAGGGTCTACTTGGAGGGAAGCTCTTGTTTGGATTTGTGAGCTTTGACATGATTGTTTAAAAGCATTACTTTTAGTCATGCTTTATGCCCTAATATCATGGATTATTTCTTGGCAGTTGCTCTTTTTCCAGTCTTTGCAAATGTGATCAATTGCATTTTGCTTGCAGTGAACTCTATAAAAACCTTTGAGTGACATTCTTTTTCCAGAAACTTGGTACAGCCTCTAATTTGTTTTCTAAGAGCATTAGTCGGCCTCTAAATTCATTTGGCATCTACTAAATCTTTTATAGCATCTATTGCTTTTGAAATGTGTTCTACCATGCTTGTGTAATTGTCTGTTATAAAGGGATTTTTAAAGTACCCAGATAATACCTGTGAGGGTGAAAACACCAAAACCCTGGCTCTGGATGAATTGAATTACAGGTTGTAGCTTTTAACTAGTCACCTTTTCATTTTTCCATTTTCATGTGTCCCCATCTGGAATTCAATGTCATACCCATGCATTCTTTTTACACTGCTTTTCCATTGTCTCAGAACATTCGAAGCGAAGTGATATCTCATGTCCAAGAACATATTATTCTGATAAATAGCTATGATACTATTTTAATTAAATGTGACATGTCCTTTGGGTATCCACACCTTGAGGACAAGCTTGAGTTCTGAATCCTTAGACTTTACAGAAGTCACAGTTTGAAATGTTTTCTCGGGGGTACTTGCTATGACCTAACATACAAATTGAACATATCCCCAGGGTTATATAGATAAGCTGGGGATCAGAGGAAGTCTATTGACACACTGCCAGAGCTTTAGTACTGCTAAAGATTTTCTTTTGTTTCACTGCTACAAAATTGTCATTTTTTGGTATGTTCTTTATTCATTTAACCATCTGTATTTTTCGTCCTTCTTAGAAACAGAATATTTTAAATACAATTTAAAGGGTCTTTATAATTGAGGATCATGATTATTAATACAGTTTACTTAAAGAGCACTAGAGTCAGGAGACCCCTGGCTTGTTATGAGCTAAAGGCTTAAGCAGTCTCTGAACTCAGTCCTCCCATTGCTTTTCATTCACTCATTAACTCAAGCATTTGCTCCCACCTTATTCCAGGAAAGATTTAAGATAGCCTTTAAAGAAGTTTGGAATACAAGATAAAAAAATTTTTTTAAAAAAAAGGCAGAAAAAAGACAGGGAAAGGATAGAGGCACAAAGTGGAACCTTAGCAGCATTTTAGTAGCATGCTTTCTACCTTGAGGGCTACTAATTTGACCCAAACTTCCTGGCACCCAAAATGGAAAGGGCAACCTGAGTACTTTAAACCCAGCACTAAAGAGAAATAGAACTATTCTTGATACAAGATCCAACAGGGTTGTCTCTGATGAGTTCCTTACAAAGAGGACACAGGATGCCTGACCCTGTAAGCAGCATCCTTTCAACGTACTCTGCAACATACAAGGGTCCCATAAAACTTTTTTAAAAACAATACCCAGTATAAGCTGTTGAACCCTCACTGACATATAATTGACATTTAGTGACCATAGTTCTGCAGTGTGGCCAGATTCAGTAGCTGCTGGCCACCTGGCTCTCTGCCACGCTGGCTTTCACTGAATGTTCTTCTGCTGCTCTTTGCCTATACCACCTCCAGACAAGGTTTTGGTGACTATGACATGGTGAGGAGCTGAGCCTTTACATCCTCATGTGATGCATGTGACCAGCCCCAGGCATCCACCAGCATCCCTGGGGAACATCCTCTCAAGCTCTGCCATTCTCTATTTCTATTCCGAGATGCTCAGTTGCATTTGAGGTGTAACTACTTGGCCTTTATTCCTACTTAAAGTAGGTCAAGACTACTTTGAAGGTGGTGCCTGGTCCTAGAAGTTTTCTGTCTCCTGCTTCAGTGGAACTGTCAATTCTTCTATTTCTTCTTGCTTTTTGTTACTTTGACCTTCTAATTATCTGTGCTTCTGAACTGCCCGAGTCTAGACAAGTAATTAAGCCTTTTCAAATTGCATATCAATAGAGGAGACAGGGTATCAAATACTGCTTCTCCTGTAGATCAAATGGGGTGGACATTTTGACAGCCATGATCACTCTATAGCCCTTCTTCTCTTCTCTTCTCTTCTCTTCTCTTCTCCTCTTCTCTCTCTCTCTCTCTCTCTCTCTCTCTCTCTCTCTCTCTCTCTCTTTCTTGTTTTTGTTTTGTTTTGTTTAATGAAATGCATTCATAGTTGCACCTATATTCTGGAGGGTTAAAATTACCATGAGGCCAATCTCTGGAAAGGGTCCTTGCTCTTTGGCTAAATTCTTCCTGGGATTAATTTTCTGACAAACCATCCTTCCCAGCAGTGTGGTAGTGTGGTACGGCAGATAGTTCAGGGCAAGAATTTAGAACTATATAGCTGCCTTTACATCCTGGCTTTGTCCCTAACCTACAGCATGACCTTGCCAAAGCTTTCCTTGATACCTGCTTCTTGATCTATAAAAATTTGGATAACAGTATCCCTTCAGTGAGGTGATAGGCTAACTGGGTAGACTCATGTTTGTAACATGGTCCAAACAGTGTCTGGGGTATAAAAATGTTGTAAGAGTGATTGAATAAGATAATGAAATGCCATTCTTACTTTTAACTTCTTATATCCCAATGTCAAAATTATCCAAAGATTGTATTCAATCATTAACTCTTTCCATCTACTAGGGGGCTGGTTTCCCGTAGAGTGTGGCACTGTTGCGGATTTATGAAGATTTGAGCTGGGCATGGAGGCACACACCTGTAATCCCAGCACCTCTGGAGGTAGAGGCAGGAGGATCATGAGTTCGAGGCCAGGGGCAGCCTGCATAAGTTAATGAGACCCTGTCTCAAAAAAATGAAATATAAAAAAATGGTAGAGCATGCACGAAGCCCTGGGTTCAACCTCCCAGTACTTTTTTTTTTTTTTTAAGATTTGAACCATAAAGAGCTTGGTTCCCCCTGCTAAGTCCAAGAGCCTTGCTCTATTCTTTATTTGCTGCACAAGTCCTACTCTGATTCCAGTCTGTGCTAAGAAAGGACAACATCATTTCTCAGACCATGGGAAATTCATATAAAGCATAGAAAACTTTATAAACCTCTTGTCCTCCACTTGATGTTTCTCTTCCTTATAGTTGATGTAAATGTCCTTTTGGTCTAATTTGTGTTAGGCAATAACAAACCCAGGTCTTATAAATGATGATTATCAATGGATTAGCTAGAGAGTGTCAGAAAAGCATTCAAAAAGGAAAAGATGGCCGAGAATCTTATTTCTCCTAAGCTAACTGGTTTTTCCCCACTGACCTGCATTTGTTGGAGTCTCATGGAGCTTCAACTTTGAAAGTAAGAGGCACTTGTTCCTCAGCCTTTGGGCTAAGATCAAGTGTGAAAAAGAAGCATTGTCAGTAATATTTTAGAAACTGTATAAAACTTACAAAGTAACCTTAGGAAAGTTATGCTATGGGTGATTAAGAAGTAACTTACAAAAGTGAATGAATCAATAAATTGATAAGGTGGATAAAGTAAGCTAAAATCCTTCCTTATTCTTTGTGTTTTGGAAACGATAACTTTAGCTGAATCCAGGAATTATGCCCCAAAGTCTGAACTCCCTTTAAATAAGGTAGCACTTCAAATTTCAGTAAAGGACTTTGGAATAAACACGTCATTTTTGTGGAACGTCCTTGGAGCCCTGAAGGACAGTGGCTGCTTGACTCTCTGAAGGATGAGCCAAAAGTAGAGTAAAACTGAGGCACCATACAAGAAAGAGGAAAAGTAATAAATGATACCATTCCTGAGACAGACCTGAGGCTCCTGTGGAGACACAGGCTCTGACTCAGTGGGCCTGGGTGGGTCTGACACACTCCTAGGTGATGCTGGTCGGGCCCTGTGAATGGCAGCCGCTGTGTGTTAGAACAGGACATTTCTCTTCCTTTGAGGCATTTTGCTGTGTTGCCAGGCTGTTCCCAGCTCCTAGGCTCAACTGATTCTCGTGCGTCAGCCTCCTGAGTAGCTGTCACCACAGGCCCGCGCCACCACGCCTGGCTTTGGCGTTTTTGTTGTTCCCTCTGTGGAGGAGTGGTCAGTTGGAATTTGCAAAGTACCCTACCGTTTTAAGTCCTGAAAGTTCCGTAAGGCTGTGAGACATTAGGTGAATCCCACCAGACCCTCTGCAGCCGGAAAAGCTAGGACACATTTCTTGCTTTTCTCTTCGCCCTCCCAGGCTTTCCCTGGCTCAAGCAGTGCCCCTGTAGCCTGCACACAGCGTGTGCGTGGCCCTCTGGAAATTCTTAGTCCTTTTCTCTTTAAATGCCACGTCTGTCCTATGTTGTCCCCTCAGGTCTCTCTAACAACTATACCTTCTGCAGTCTGACCCTGGCCTCATCATTTTTTTTTATTTTCCTATTCCCCATCTGCAAAGGTACGTACTTGTACTCAGTTCTGGGGAATTTCCTCAGCTCTTATCATCCAGTCCTAATTCTCTCTTCAGCTCCTCCAATCTGTTGTCTCACCTGTCCCACAATTCTTTTATTTCAGCAATTATCTTTTTCATTCTAGAAGTTTTCTAGATTTTCCCAAGTCTGCCAGTTCATCCCTGATAGCTTTCTGCTACCTGCTCATCTCTGAATTGTATTCTCTGTTCCTTTAAAACATTTCCTGCATCATGGTTCACATTTTAGCTATTTATGATAGGCCTGGCCTCTGCAACTCCTGGACGCCTGGGTTTGCTCTCTCTCAAGTCTGTCCACAGTGATTTGTGGAACCAGATGGTGATCCACCCTCTGGGGTCAAGGTGTTGATTGGGGATCAGTGCCTGAGTAGGGCAGAGGAAAGAAGCAGGACTGGGCAGGGAGAGAAATCACACTGCCGTGTTGGCATGACTGAGCACCGCAAGCTAGTGGGGCATTGTGGAGATGTCCCCAGAGGCTCCTGTCAGAGCAGGCAGACCCAGAAGAAGCCACAGCAGAAAGCTGTCATCCACAGCTGGGCAGCAGGGCCATCCCTGAGGGGGTCTGAGCATCCCTTCTCTGCATCCTTGCTTTCCCTGTGTCTGATGGTCTTGCTGAGCTCATTGCTCACCCTTCATCTCTGGAAGGCCTTGGAAGGCCTCTGAGCCTGACTTAGTAAAGCTACTTCCAGAAAATTTATCTCTGCAGAGGAACGGGGTGTGGGCGCCCCACGTGGACCCTGTCAGCTCCCTTCAATGTTTGCTGCTTAGTGGGAGCCCCGGGCTCCCTCCCTCACCTCACTGAGGTTCCCTGTGTCAGGTTGTGTCCAGCATCCCCTAGGCACCTGCCTCCTCTGCTGCCCATACTTGCTGGGACCCTCAGGTCCTCCCCTGCTCCTGGGCACACCTGCCCCAACATTTGGCCTCCATCCCCAGCTGTGGCCTCCCAAGGCACACAAGCAAGGCTTTGTGCGACAGGCTGGGACCCTGCTGACTTTGCAACCAGCTAAATTCCCACCAGTGGGGAAGCTCCAGCAGCCACCCTGCTTCTTGGATGTAGTAAATGCCGTTTGCTTCTAATAAAGTACTTCGTGGTGTGTTGTGCAGAGGGATTTTTTTGTTTGGTTGGTTGGTTGGTTTCTGCTTTCCTTGTTTGTTTGGGGATTTTGTATGCTGAGAGTGGAATCCAGGACCTCATGCATGCCTGGTAAGCACACTACCACTGAACTTACATCCTAGCCCAAGTTCTTCCATTTCTAATAATATCGTTATTTACACATCTTTACTGTAGCCTGTTACAAATGGAATTAGGAACATAAGTGTTGCATTGCATTTGCATATATACTGTATTATGTCAGTTCTAAAAATTACTATAAATACTACAGAGGAGTGTTTATTCCTTTTAAGCCTGATTTTCCTTTTTTTTTTTTTTTTTTTTTTTCCTCTCTCCAAGACAGGGTCTTGCTATATAGCACCAGCTGGCCTAGAACTCACTATGTAGACAAAGCTGGCCTCAAACTTGCAGTGATCCTCCTGCCTCTGCCTGCACACACAGATCAATGCCTCTCTCTCTCTCCCTCTCCCTCCCTCCCTCCCTCCTTCCTTCTTTCTCTTCTTGGAGCAATGGATAAATAATAACCCCCTCCATTCTTGAAGCAATCGATAAACATAGCCAGAGGCACAATAGGATTACAGATAATTTAACCTTTCAAAAACATTAAATGAAACAGACTTACATTGAAATATTAATTTGATTCTGTATTAAATTGTCACTTCAAGTCGCTATTTTTAAAAAAAAGTGAAACATGATAATAACAGCAATTTCTGAAAGCCGGAGCCCAGGTTCACACTATCACGCCGAGATATAAATATTTATCTGTTGCAGCATATCACTTAGGACCCTCTCTGCTGAAACCTTCAGTCAGCTGTGAATCTTTTAATGGCATTTCATTTTGCATGAGAGAGGAAGCCAATGAGGGATTCATAATACTTGTTATTCTTGGTGACTGCCCAAAGAGCAAAGGGAACCGAGATCTTGTGGCTGTTAGATTTTATATATTTTCCAAAGTCTGCTTTCAGGATGTCAATTTAGCAATGCATCACAGTTCTAACAAGCCCATAGTTATACTGAGAAAAATTCTAAGAGAAACAAAGGAAGAAAGAAAATTTGCCTTTGTGGATGATACCATGACATGATATATAAGTAGATTTTTGGAATGAAAACAGAAAATGGCAACAACTACTAGTGTTGGAAAGACCAGTTATAGACCACATGTTACTAGCAAATATAAAAGTTTCTGAGAGCACTTTTAGAAAAAACCAGAAGCCACTATATGATAAATAATGCAGGGAGGTGACATAAGGTACCTAGCTATGAAAATGCAAGAGTGAACAATGTTTAATAAAAACAAAATGCAAACCTAACTGATGCAGAGAGTCTAACACTGAGAAGAGGGAGCTGACCCCAAGAATAATTGTGACTGACTTAGCTACATAAACCAAGTATAGTGAGAATAGATGATAAACTTGTTAAAACATAGGAGCAAATTGTTCAGCCCGTTCAGACAAAAACTCAGGTTATTTGTGGGTTGCAAGTGTCCAAAAGCCACCACTGCAGGTGCCAGGCGGGGCTTTTTTGATGCTCCAGAAGAGCTTGGCTGTAGGTGCTCTGGGGAACCCAGAAAGGTAGAAATAACCGTCAGCGCAGTGCCACAGACAGGAGTGCCTTGGGGAAAAGTGCCAGATTGGAGGAGCCAGTGGGGAAAGATTGCTTGGTAGCCCCACAAAACAGTGGTTGAAGGTGAAAGAAAACTTGTACCTTTCTTAAAGAGTAGCCGTAAGGACTAAATGGTTCCTTTTTATTCTGTTGGGTGTTTTTGACGCAGGGTCTCACTCTATATCCAGGCTGGCCTCAAACTCGCAGTCCTCCTGCCTCAGCCTGCCAAGTGCTGTGATTAGGCGTGCACGACCTGGCTATTTTTCTATTCTAGTAATCTGGAAATTACGCATGTGAAAGAGAGAAAACAAAGATTCCTTAGACTGTCTTCTGACTGAGTCAACAGTGTTAGAAAGAAATGAATTGATGCTGAAGATGTTTTAGTTATTAGAAAAAAAAAGAGAAAGAGAGAAGGACTACTGATGTAGCTCAATGGTGGAGCACTTCTGTGGCCTAAATAAGGCTCTGGTTTCAGTCCCCAGCTTTGTGAAAGGTAGGAAGGAAAGAAGAGAGGGAGGAAGGGAGGAAGAGAGAAGGATTGTTCATGGCAAATAATCAATTATTAAAGAAAAGCATGATGTTGTGATACCTCTAGTACACTGTCTTATGATTTTTGAAGCATTTATTGACAAGTTATTTTGCTAATTTGTCTATTATCTTTAAGTTCTTAAAGGAAGAGGTATCAGAATTGTGATCCTAAAAGCAGCAGGAGGTAGTGATAATTTTTAAGGTTTCTTTTGTATTTACAAAAATATTACTTCATTTTATGAACAAATACAGACATATGCAGCATTATTCATTTTTGTAAAGTATTTTATGGAGATTTCTTGAAACTAAGAGTTCCCATCATGTGTTTAAAGTATACCTGTTTCTCAGAGAGTATTTTAGGAGGCCGTCCTGTCCTCTCAGAAGACTCCCTCATCACTTGCCTCTGCCTCCCTTCCTTCTTCCCACCCAGAGTCCTGCTTGAGTCATCCACAGGCCCTCTATGTAGCCTAGGCTTGCCACGAACTCACGACCCTCCTGCCTCAGCCTCCCAGGTGCTGGGATTACAGGTTGTGTCCCCATGCCTGGCTAAAATGCAGGATCTTAAAAACAGCAGGTTTCTCCCTTGCTCTCGTGCCCCCAGCAGCATCACATCTAATCAGTGTTGCGCCAAAAGACCCCTCCTGGTCAGTGGAGGAAATAGGCAGGGTTGGAGGGGTGGAGGTAAGAGAGCCTCAGATTGCAGTACACAGGATCCTATGGTTTTAAAAGGTCACTGCTTTCCAGTTTTGCAAGTTAACACACACTTGGGGAAGCTAGAAGAATTTTAAGTGTGAGTTCTATATGAATCATTGAACATAATTTCTTACTCTTGTTTGGCAATAAATTGGTATTACTAGGGCTGTGATTTGTCTCTACCTCTCTCTACAGTCCTGTTCCCCACACAACACTTAATGCACAGAGAATGAGCAGTTTAGTTCTGCAATAAAAGCTCTAGAATGTGTGAACTGCAGCTCCTTCCAATTCACCTCCATCTTAACCACGCAACAGCAGTCTTTTTGTAAGATTAATATCCTTAAACAATTACACTGTAAAACCCCCTTTTCTTCCTTTTGTAGCCAACATATGCCTTCTTTTTTTCCCCCATTGTTTTCTTGTGTTACGTTCTTCATTTATCATGGCCTTCATGAGAAAATGCCTGGACTTCCCTTGATCATAAATCACATTGAATATTTTTTTCTGCTTTCAAAATCTAGAGTTTTCATATTTATAACAACAGAGGTAAGAGTCATAGTATTAATTATAAACATTGCAGAGAGAGGAAGCATCTGTAAGACTTATCTTGGGTTACCTTTTAAATTTGTGCCATTTACCTATTTATTCAGTAGTCACTTATTAAGTGCTTTTTACCTGCTAGGTCCTGCTAAGTGCTGAGGATTTGACACTGAACACAGTAGACACAGTGCTACCTACATGGAGCTTAGATTTGACAGAGATCCAGTAACCCTTAGCTGGTCTCATGGGGTCAGGAAAGACCTGAGAAGTTAAACTTTGCTATTTTAAAAAAATTATTAATTGTCACACAAACATGTTGTTCTGTATAATCTCTGTACATTGCGACTTGGGGCAGGGGCCAGAGGTGGGATCCTGTAGCACCTACCCAAGCTCAGGTCAGTACCTGGTGGGGTCAAATATGACCCCACGATACCAATGACAGTTGCAGGTCATTTTTCATATTTTATGACGATCTCATGAAAATTATTGATTTTATAATTTTTAGGATCCTTACATTATAAAACAAGAAGAGGTTTTTTTTTTGTTATGTTAGCTTTAGTTTGATTTTATTATAGTTTTTGAAACATGGGAAAATCGATTCGAATTTTCTAAGTGCCTTAAGAAAATGTTCTTATTTTTTGGTAAGTATTATTACATGAATAAATGTTATATTAATAACTTTTGAAAGTGATTTAGTTCATTTAACAACATAATTAACTCTTAAAAGACAAATATTTTAAATAATAAAAGGCCTTTTGTTTCAGGGTCTTGAATGACCCCACGAAACCATATCTGTTCATTAAGGTGATGGTACCAGTTAAGGACTATACTAGTTGAGTCCTATGTGAAGATGAACTCAACAGAAAGGTTGTTGGCTCAAAATAATTAAGTTTGCGAGCTACTGGGAGACAGATAGAAATGAGAACAAAAGGGGGGTGTGTAAGGTCCTACAAGCAGTGTAAAATTAGCAAATGACAGGGCTAATCTAGGTCAAGGCTCTGAGCAAATCCCACATTGAACAGGCACTTGATAAAGGAAGAATCAGCCAATGAGGAGAAAAAGGAGGGACAGAATAGGAGGAGAACTCAGAGGGGAAAGACCTTGGGTGGGTGGGTCACATGCTCAGAGAAAGCCTGAGAGGCTCTGTCCCATGTGACCACACAAGGGCCATTCATGATCCTAGTGAAGTTGTGTGTTGAAGAGGTTGGAGGGTTTGGCTGGGCACAGTGGTGAAAGCCTGTGATCCTGGTGACTTGGAGGCTGAGGCAGGAGAATCACAAGCTCAAGGCCAGAGGCAGCCTGTACAATTTAGTAAGACCCTGTCTCAAAAAAGATGGGCTGGGAGTGCAGCTCAGTGGTAGAGCACTTGCCTAGTTTGCGCAAGGCTCTGGGTTCAATCCCCAAATACTGAAGAGGGCAAAAAGAAAGAGGTAGAAAGTGAATTCCAGAGTGGAGGGAGGTAAGAAAGAACTGAAAATAAATGTAGACAAACTTTCAAGAATTTGGTTGAAAGAAAGAGAAAGAGACCACTGATGGAGAAAGATGTGGGGTCAAATAAAGGATTTTGTTTATTATTATATTCTATATTTTATTGTAAAAATTTTCAAACATACAAAACATTGATAGCATATTCCCACCACTTAGATTTAACATTTATTAACATTTTACCATCTTTGCATCATTTTGGGTTTTTCACTGAGTACCTTCAAACTAAATGGCAAACACAACATCCCCTCTCTAGTATGCTCCTCAAAACATAAGCCTTATCACACAAACAAAATTAACAATTCCTTAATATCACTGAATCCCTGGTGAGTGGTGTACTCAGATGTCCCCAGTCGCCCTCCAAATGTCTGTTCAAGTCATCATCCAGTCTGTACCAGATAATTCTGAGTGGTGTGTCTGCAGTTGACAGAGTGTTTTGTTTTGTGTTTGTTTCTTCTGTGGGGGAATCTTTGTTGTTGTTGTTGTTGTTGTTGTTGTTGTTGTTGTTGCTGTTGTTTAGTGCCATCAAGTCGGGTTCAACTCATAGTGACCCTGTGTACAACAGAACAAAACACGCCCTGACTCTGTGCCAGGTGCATGAGCTTATTTATGTTTAAGCCCATTGTTGCAGACCATGTGTTAATCCATCTAGCTGAAGGTCTTCCTTTTTTTCATTGATCCACCACTCTCTCAAACATGATGTCCTTCTCCAGGGTTGGGTCCCTCCTAACTACATGTCCAAAATACATAAAGTGCAGTCTAGCCACCATTGCTTCCAAGGAGCACTCTGGTTGCACTTCTAGGATGGATTTGTTGGTTCTTTTGACAGTCCATGGTAGATTCAATATTTATCATCAGCACCATGATTGAGAAGCTCAGTTCTTCTCCTGTCTCTCTTATTCACCATCCAGTTTTCCCAAGAATATTCAGCATGTTTAAACACTACTGAGGAGTGGCCAGTGGATGAGGAATCCTGGACTGAGGGGACCAGGCCTGAGACCACAACAAGATGGACGCCAGGACTAATGGAGGCACTGGTCTTGGAAGGATCTCCACTTTTGACCTTCCACTAGAGCATGGGGTGGGCAGTGGAACCACCCTGTGGCTGCCTAGAGGTTCAGCAGCAGGAAGTGGAGGCCATTTTCTTCTGGTTCCTCTTTTTCCCTCTGCTGTAGAATAAGTTCCAGAGGGACAAGAGCCAGATCTCTTTATTCCCTATCATATATTTGGCACCGCTTATAGAGCTAGGCACTCATGGATAACCAATAAGCATTTCTTTTTCTTTTTGGCAGCTCTGGGCGCTTGAACCTAGGGCCTCCCACATCATGGGCAAGCACTCCACCAATAAGCTGCACCCCAGGCCCTTTTTAAAAATGTTTTATTTTGAGATAGAGTCTTGCTAAGTTGCACAGGCTGCCGCTGGCCTCATACACATGATCCTCCTGTCTCAGCTTCCCGAGTTGCTGGGATCACATGTGCCATAGCACCTGGATCTAATAAGCATTTTTTAAATGAGTCTATAAATGAATATTGAGAGTGATGAAGGGGTTTTAAGGTTTGAGGAAAATGGAAAAGGTTCAAATTACCAATAATGCTTCAGTACTACTTTTTAGGGTTCAGGCTTTGTTCTAAGAACTTTATAATTAAGTAACTTAATCATCACAAAAACCCTATGCATTAAGTACTGTTATCACCCTATTTTCCAAATTAGAGAGATGGAGAGGTTGATCACAGAGATAGTGAATGGAGCCAGACAAAAGGACAATGGCAGTGTAACATGGCAGGGTCATGCCAAAACCTAGCTAATACCGTGGCCATGAGTTTACAATCTCCCTGGTTTGGGGACCAACTGCAGCAGTCTCTGTCCTTGTAGGAGGCCTTGTAGATATGCCCGCTGGTGTTTAAAGTTCATGTACCCCCGGTGAAGAACCTAATGGTGATCTTTGCACCAGCACCTACATTTAGTGGTGCATTATACTAGAATGCGGTGGTCCCCAAGATGATAGTTGCAAACCCAGCACAATGTTCCTCTACTAAAAAGCAGTAATATATCCTTTTGCTAGAACCCCCACGCAGAAACCCAGGCAATGGGTAGAATTTGCTGTTTTGCAAAATTTTGGCCCTTAAATACTTTCTAAACCATTGGCGCCAACTGTAGCTTGGCGGTACTGAATCTAACAGGCTTTGATGTGAGTTGTGGTTTTGTACATATCTATACACTCTGGAGTTTAATCTATACTTTTCAAGGGTTCATCAAAGAACTTCATAGGTGAGCCAGGCCTTCAAGAATAAGTGCACGTGGACACTTGTTGATGGAGTAGATCAAATCTTATGTTTGGGTTTCTTTTTACCTACATTTTCTAATCTCCAAGGTAGGGAAATTGTAGAATGTAATCTCCGTGGATGTTTTTCCCTAAAAAAAAAAAAAAAGCTTGTCCATGATTTCCTATATAATATTCAAAAGCCTTCTTTAACATATTCATCAACATGATCAAGGTTGGGCCCTACTGTAAGACGGGCTGTCTGTGGCTCTGCAAAGATTTTGATCAAACAGACATTTTCTAGTGGCAGGATTTCTTAAAGATGAGAATAATCTGAGCTAAGCAGCACAAAGAGGAGTTGAGCAGCCATTGCCCAGGGTGAGGGCCTGTCTTTTGGGCCTCAGATATCAACCACTCATGCAAAACTAGTATGGACCACAGAGTTTCCCTCAGAGACGACCCCAGGATGCAGCTGGGAGTGGGTTTGGAGCACAAAGCAAATGGGTATAACATCACAACTTCTTAATAGGGTTTTGAATGAAAATTGTCATTATCATCATCATCATCTGCAGTTGGAGGAAGAGAGTAGTTCTATACATGGCATTGCATGAGGTATTGTGACACATTGTTACCTGTCATCCTCACAAACACCTTCAGTGTGGGGATTATGGTGTTCATTTTTCTGGAAAAATGAAACTAAAGTACAAAGTGATTTAGTAATTTGTCCCAAATCCCACAGCTGGTAAATGGTGGCCCCAGGACACTTGCACACATCTTCCTATTTCTCAAACCTACCTTCTTTCTACCTCATTTACGTGATTGTTGTTGTTAGGGACTGACTAGTCAGATCTGTATGTACAGCAGAATGAAACACTCCCAGACACTGTTCCATGCCTGACACTATGTCAGTGCTTCTATACTATTCATGGCTGAATATTTCGGGAGTGGGCTGCCAAGTCCTTCTCCCATTTTTGGAATGCTGAAGATGAAACCAAGGACCTCTGAGTGAGCAGAGCAAGCACTCTACCAACTGATCTAATACAGATGCCCAAAGTCTGTGTAAAGGCCCATTCAGCCACCTTTCTCCAGGAGAGGAAAAAGATGACCCTTTATTTTTTCCTTGGATTGTATGTGTGAAATTTTCTTTTCAACCAAGGACTATTTACCACCTGTTGTGCATTAGCAAAATTCACTTCAATTTATTAGATTTCAAAAGGATAGAAATATAAAATGTTCTACTCATCTGATTTCAAATAACAAGCTGAGATGAAACCCTACTTAGAAAATAAACCAAATTACAATATGTAGCTCAACAATTATCAGTAAGGAAAAGCAGGGGTACAGAAGCATCTTTGAAATTTGTTAAAACGCTAAGTGGAAAAATCAAATTCAAATACTGATGCTGTTAAGCTTTTCTTTAATGAATGAAAAAACTAAGGGCTTTTTAATTCTTGTTGTTAAATGCTGTCAAGTTGTGTCCAACTCAGAGTTTTCAATAGCTGATTGTTTCAGGTTTGCTTTGGAAGTGGATTGCCATGTCCTTCTCCCATTTTTACAGTGCTAGGGATTGAACCTGGTTCTCAAAGAGTACAGAGCAGCAATCTACCAACTGAGCTAAACCCCAGCAACTTTTAATTCTTAATATGTTAAATCTTATGAGACTTCTGTATTAGCTGTGTTTACCACTACAGTGTTTGGTAGAGCATTCTAGTTATTTTCACCCCTTAAATGTTCAGAATTTTTAAAGAAAGAAGGAAAAATTCAAGTGGTGTAACTTTTTAAAAGAATTGAAATAACGCAAAATACAGCCACTACCACTTAGTGAGCATTCTTCTGGGAATCTGTGTGTAAATATGCACAATGTATAAGATGTTTACAATACTGGAATCATGGAGTCCATGTTGGTCATCATTCTTGGGATTTGGCATAAGAAAGGGTTTTAGGAATCTTCTCTTCCCCCATATCAAAGACCCCTGTTGGGGGCCCCTGTTTTATAAAGATCTACTGTCTAGGAGAAGTAGCTCCCTCTTGTGGCCCTTTGGAGTATGGTCATCAAAGACTTCAAATCATGTTGTGTTTTTGCAACTGTCTTTGGCCCTGGTGTTCGCTTGGGACTTGTCCTTGGTGGCAACCAGCATGGACCCAGAGAATCCAAGCCTATCTTTAAAGCAGGAGTCAGTGCTCCATGGTATTGAGGTTTCCCTTCACACCCATTGAAGTCTTGGTAAGAAACAGAAAACCTAGGTTGTTAATACCAGGGTCTGTACAATTTCCTCTTTAATCTCAACTTCAACACCATCAAAAGAAGCTGATCTTAGTGGCCAAATCACTTTGTCTCAACCCTGTGAAACTGTCATCAGGGCTTCCGGAGCAGACGATAGAGGTCCTAGGTAGAGTGTAATTTCACTTCAAAGGAATTTCAGAAAGGACTAACCCCTCGTCCTCTTGCCTTATACTATTATGTCCAAATTTTGACTTTATATATTAGTTTGGAGTGCTACCAAAAATATCTCTTTGGTGATAAGACTGAATTTTCTAATCTCTGTATACATGGTAAACACAGATCTGATGGATGAGCAGTACAAATCTTGTTATTGTCTACAAATAAAACCGTAATACCTGGAAGTTTTCGTTTTGTATAAATATGCTAGGTAGAAAAGTTGTGTTTTACATCTTAACAAGCACTTTTTGATTGGATTTTTCCCTTTTTCTTTCCTATGCAGTATATAGTGGAATGTCACGGAGTCACCCTTCTTCCCCAGTTCTTGGGAATGTACCGGCTTAATGTTGATGGAGTTGAAATATATGTGATTGTCACACGAAATGTGTTCAGCCACCGATTATCTGTATATAGGAAGTATGACTTAAAGGTGAGATTGACTTTATTATGGTGACTCAAGCTTACTCGTTCATGTTATAAATGTTATAATTAATTATATAAAATGCTTGGGAGGTGCCCAGAGCTTAAGACTACCAGACAACTAACATTTCATCACTTTTGGTTAAACAATCAATGCTTCCTGTCTTTACCAAAAGACACTTGTAGTACATATTAGAGATACCATATCTATTTACTCAACACCAGGCACTGTCTAGGTTCTAGGAATCGTGTGATGAACAAACAGACCAAATGTCACTCAGCAAGCTGACTTTCCATAAGGTGAAGGTAGATAATAAATAAACTATTAAGTAAGTTATATACTGTATTAGAGAACTGGTAAGTGCCCTACATAAAAAATTAAGGAATGTGTCAAGGAAGGTATATCTGAAAGCATGACAACTTGAAGGAGATGAAGAAATGAACTGAAGAAAGGTCCCTGGCAGAGGAAACAGTGAGTACATAGTCCCTAAGACCAGCCGTTTCAAAGACATGAAGTGAGGAGGGACCACTGGAAACTCAGACAGTGTACTGACGTGATTTGACTTCCAGCTCCACTGTCTTAGGAAGAATGTCCAAGTTAGGGATTGACAAACTATTACCTGCCGGCATGCCAGATCCAACTTGTGTGCCATTTTTGTAAATAAAGTTTTATTGGAATATTTCCATGCCCGTTGTTTCTATATCATCTGTGGCTGCTTTTGCACTGTAGTGGCACAGTTGAACAGTAACCATAGAAACCATTATGGATCACAAAGATTAAGATATTTAACCTCTGACCCCTGAAGACATTTGTCCACCTCTGGTCTCCAATAGTTGGTTCTTAAGCTTTTGTTCTCAGAACCCTTTCACACTCATAAAAGAAGACCCTAAAAACTTTTCCTTATGTGGGTTGTATCTATGGATATTTACAGCATTCAAAATTAATATGAGAAGTATTAAATAATTTATTTAAAATAATGGTAAAACCATTGCATGTTAACATTTTAATAAAAAAACTTTTTCAAAAGCAAAAAATAAGTGAGACAAATAGCATTGCTTCCCACATTTGCAAATCTCTGTAGTGTCTGAATTAATGTGAGACAGTTGGAATGTCATATCTGAATAAATGGAGACAATCTGACCTCACACAAATAATGTAGTTGGAAAGAGGGAGGGGTATTTTAGTAACTTTTTCACATAATTGTTGATATTCCTCTGATACTACACTAAAACTTGACAGTTGGTAATTTCTCAGTTTGGTTACACCATAGAATCACATTTTTGTACTCTGTTTATTTACATCATTGGTCTATTGCATGCACTGGTGTGAGTGTGGAATTTTGTAGTCATGCACTTCTCAGTAGGAACATGTGGGTGCCCCAAGTTGTGTAGCTCTTCCAAACATTGGCATATTGCATTATACAGTAGCAAAAAGTCACATTAATATCACCACCAATCTTATATGAGAAGTGTTTCAGGTATTAGGAAGCCAGCCACCTCAGAGTAGATATAAGCTTTTTACAATTCTGGTTTTCACTTAAAAGCTCTGTATCATTAGCAGCAAATCCTATCAGTTGTGTAAATGATAGCGCACAGTCCCCCACCCCTAGCGCATGCCCAGGTTTCACAGCTTTATACATTATTGAGCACATATTTGTCAGTATCTCAGATCTGAGCAAATATAAATTGTCCGTTGTTCAAGTAAAGATGTTTCACAAAAAAATGTGGCTAGTTCAATTCAAAACTACAACCATCACAAAAACGGTTATTGAGAAACATTTTTTATAAATAGAAGTGCTTAATGCATACTTCCTGTGCAGAATCATGAAGGTGCATACCACAGGGCCAAGATTTAATGAAATTAATTGTATTCCTTCATCAAGGACGTTCTGAAATGATGCTAGGGAGATTTTGTTCTTTTTAAGGACAGATACTACTAATACTGTTTCATGCCACTGCTTGATTTGGGCTAAGCTGCCAGCAGTTTTACCTATCATGGTTTTGTCAGTATCGATGTGAATATCAAGATAGCCAAAAGGCAGATAATATCTCAGTCTTACTATAAAAGTAGTGTTGACTTTGCAGACCCCTGAGAGAGCCCCCACAATTCTGAACCACACTTGGAGAATTGCTAGTCTAAGTGAGAGAAATGGTTTAGGCTTATCTCCCATCCTCTGAATTTCAGACAGACTGGATCAACTTTCCATGGACAGCCTCGCCCTGTCCTGCCTCTGCGCCTTGGCTCAAGCCATTTTGTTCACCTGGAATTGCCTTTGGGGAAATTCCAGGCACCCCACAAGGCTCTGACCAGCACCAGCTCTCTCAGAAGGCCTTTGCAGTACTACTCAGCACATTCTGTTGAATATTTCAGGACTCTGTGCTGCTCTGACTGTCCTGTGTCAGAAAGCCAGAGTGACCTCTGAAGCCACAAGTACTGGTTTTGTGACTTTTTAGCTGTGTGCAAGTTGCTGAACCTTCATGAATCTCAGTTTCTTCACCTAGTAAAAACAGGGATAATTTTACCCGAGTTTGCAGGGTTGTTGGGAAGATAAGTATATGTCACATCCAGAGTATAGGAACTTGTTCACCTATCTGTTCTGCTAGTGTGTGAGTACCTTAAAGGCAAGCATTAATTTTTTATCCGCCTCCAAAACGCCTACAAGCAGATGCCTAGTAAACATGTCTAGATGTAAGTTACACTTATAGATTGGATGTTATTATTTAATTTACCTTGCATTTCATAATTTCATCTCTTTCTTTAGCTTATAGCATAAAGAAAAGTTTGTGCTTGCCAGTGCTTTTGGCATCATTTCACGGCTCCAACTCTTGGCCTTAACAATGAACTTTACTTTTGTTTTAGTTTTTTTATTGCACATTAAACCTGGATGAGTCTTTTGCTTTTTCAGTCTGCATTTACATAGAATTGAAGCTGCCCTGAGAATCAGAAGCAGGGTGAATTACACTGTAGGAGAGAAAACACACAAGCCATCAATGTGGCTAAAGACACAAAAGTACAACAAATCGTTGCTCCCTCCACCTAGCAGCACAGACTGTGCCCACGTATTACAAATGCACCCCCTTTATAAATTGGGGGACACTGCTAGAAATCATTGTGTAGAGGCAGATATGGGTGGCCCATACTCGGGAATCCCCGAAGGGAGAAAAACAGACGATGGCAACGGCAGGTGCTGGGCAGCTCTGAGAGTGGTGTGTGCCACGTGCACGGGGCTGTTGCCCCGGTCTCCCTTTGACTCATGTTGGCCATCTTCATTTGGAGGCTCACCTTTGTGCTCCTCTCACTCATTTCCAAGAAACAGTGAGCCTTTTCCCACCTAGCAGCCCTGGGGGTGCAGAGCACCAGGGCCGGGGAGAATTGACTCCAGCACTGAAGCCTGGCCTTGACCTCCTTTTGCAACACAGGGGCCTCTTCAGCCCAAGTTTCTGCATCTCTGACATTCAGGCCACACACTCTGACATTCGGGCCCTCTCAATGCCTAAGCTGCTTAATGAGAGCTGGTGGTAGTGTGATAGTGTAAAATTTTTGATCTCTGTGAATGGCCAAGCTAGAAGCTACTTTCATGTTGCCCAAGTAGAATATGTTCCCTTAATAACTGGCTGCCTTCAGTCATAGCACTGTGGCGTCAGAAAGCTAAGCAAGGTAGGACCTGGTTAGTACTTGGATGGGAGATGGCCTGGGAACAGCAGATACTGAACGCTTAGGAGATGGACCCAGCAACCCACTCCCAAAAATCAATCTGCCATTGAAAACCCTATGAGTGGCAGAGAATCACTGACAATAGTGTTTCGCCTGTTGTATGTAGGATCGCTATAAGTTAGACACCAACTCTATGACACCTAGCCACAACAATGATTGGCTAACCTAAGTGTTCCAGGGCCATGGCTGTGTGCCTAAGAAGTGGTTAACAGACGGCTTCACTGGCCTTGCAGTCGCTCAGGCCTCCACTGCTGGAAGGAGAGAGACCAGTAATTGGTCTGTGGTTCTCTGACCACTTAGTAAATACCACGCATCTGCTGTGGGTCACACATTGCAATGGAGCACAAAGGAGAAGCAATGACTATTGTGTTAACATACTTAGGAATCTGCTAGATCATTTGTTTCCTGGCTTTTATTTTGAATTAAAATCTTCCACAAAAAAAAGAAAGTTTCTCTGCTTGAACTCTACTCCCAGATCCTCCCTGGGGGCATCTGAGGTGGCCTCCGCAGTCTTCCACAGTCCAGAGCTCTCCGGCTGGTTTTGAAAACCTCTGCAATAGAGGAAGCACTGCTGAGATCAAGGGCATTTTCTTCCACTCTGTACCTCTGTGCTCAGTATAGGACCTGGCACAAAAGAGGTGCAAGGAAACGTGTGTCTTTGAAGGGGTGTGTCAAAGTAAAGGGGTCAGAAAGTACCCACGGGGAACTTGGTTAGAATGTGCAAGGAGAAACTGTCCCTCAGTAACTTACACAGAGGAAAAAACAGTAAGTGGTACAGGGAAGGCGGTCAGAGGGCTAGGATGGAGGATATGATATAGGAAAAAGGGCATTTAGTGCCCCTGGGGTCCCCATGGTCAGCTGATGGTCCACTTCTCCTTCGAAGATAGTAAGACCAACCATTTCCAGAAATTGACACAATTGATGTAGTTTGATGCCGGGTTTGGTAAGTTCTTGCTTACGTGGTTGTCAGGTTTCCTGATTTCCAGCAGGGGGGTAAGAACTGGAGAAAGGACAAGTAAGCACCACAAGGAGAGGGCTGGAGAACAGTGCATGGTGGACAGGAACCCCTGCAAGGAAGGCCACAGGCCAGGCAGAGAGCCGAGATGAGGCAGGAAGAGGAGCTCACCGGGGAGGGGCCGAGGGCAGAGCGATCCTCGTTCATTTTCTGCTCGGCCCAGGACTACTGTATTTTAGTATCTGATACAAAAGAAACCCCATGTCTCCTGCATGCACGTTTATTTTTTCTTTGTGTTTCAGGGCTCTACAGTGGCTAGAGAAGCTAGCGACAAAGAAAAGGTAAGCACCGTGACATCCTCACCTCGCTCCTGGCAGCAGGCGGGCACAGTGCCTCTCGGCTGATTCTTTCCTTCTGTCTCCGCCTCTGTGATGCCCCCCATCCCCCACTGCTGCTACCAGTGAGAAGCATGTGTTTAAACTGAGGAATCTTCTCCATCTCCCTTCCTCAGATTATGAATGATGAAATGGTTGTCAGTTGCAAGTGTAGTAGAAAAAAATTTTTCCCATGCAACCTACTCTGAACACACAGCCTCCTACACAGTAAACTTAACAAAAGCAGCAGCTACAGCTCAGAATGTGGGTCCTGCGGGTCAGGGGACTGGAATCCCAATGCCACTTTGCCACCAGCTAACCGCATGTGACCTTCAGTAAGTTTCTTTGCTTCTCTAAGTCCATTTTCTCACTGTAAAATGTTAGCTTGGGTGAGCTTCAAACACCTTTCCAACTATAAAATATTAAGTTAGGACTGGGGTATTTGGGGCTTAAAAAATTAGAGCCACATTTTTTATCATTTCCAGATTCATCAAACATTAAGTAATATTTGAATCACATTTAGTTTATTTTATAAGATTATAGACACAGTCAACTCGAAGGGGTGGTTTGAATAAAAATTTGGGATGAGCCTTCCTGTATGTAAGTCTAAACTGTCCTAAATCCAGCTGTGCTGTGTGAAAGGCACCTCTGGACTCTCCCTTATTCCTACCTATTGGCTTTGGAAAGGACTGTTCTTGACTATTCCATTTGTAGGTTGGACTCAAGGACTTTTTTTTTTCAGTTTTTTGTCTTGTTTTGTTTTGTTTTTAGTTAAATTCTTTTAGAATGATATCATTCAATTTGTTTGAATTTTCAAATTTACACATCTGCTCTCATTTACTCACGCAGAAGTGTGTATGAATACCTGCATGGTTACTGTCCCAGTTCTGGGGACTAAAATAATGGGCCACCCAGACACATCCAGCTTGGAATGCTGCCATTAAGTAGGAAATGGTGGTATCGTGAGGGGAACACTCTGATGGGGGACCCTCGGGGCTTGGTTCAAGTAGCTGGGGCTCCTGTCTGAGGCTGGGCAGGTCAGGAAAGAGCTGCTTGAGCCTAGAAATGCTTGGACGCCTGAAGGATGAGGGGGAGGGAGCCAGAGGAAGAGGTGCGGAAGAGTAACAGGTGCAGAGGCCAGCCAGGCACTCGGTGAATTCGCTGGAGGGAGAGTGGAGGCCACAGGCGGAAGCCTGGCCATTTGGAGGGGAAGGTGGGGAGCAGATCTGGTTCATACGGATAGACACAGAGAGATCTTTGTAGGGAGAGTCGACAGAATTCAGAGGTGGTCTCTAGGAGGTGATGGGACCAGGCAGTGTGTGGGGGGAGGGGTCATGGGTGGCTCCCACATCTCGGGTTTGGACTGTTGCACTCATTGCAAGAGGAAAGGGACTTTGAAACACAAGTGTGGTATGAGAGCAGAGATGCAGGTAGGTGTGAGAGGCTGAATCCAGGGTGCTGGCTGGAAAAAAAGAGCTCAAGCATCCTCCCCAGAAGGATGGTAGCAAAGGCAGGAGGGCATGAAGTCGCCCACAGAGTGCAGAGAAGAAAAGCATGTCCAGCCCAGCCCCGAAGAACATTGTCACGGCAGGGGGGGTGGGGGGAGAGAGTCCTGCCACAGGTCCACCAGAGATGGGAGATGAGCCAGAGAGTCTGCATCGTCCACTCACATATTTATTGGACATCTCTGGTGAGCAAGCGCTTTGCCAAGCATTGTAAGAAATGCCTTCAGGAACAAAACTTGTGCCGTCCCTACCCTCATGAAACGTGCTTGCTAGTGATGTCCCAGGAACCAGGGGAAGAGAGCTCTGCACTATGAGATGCTTCTACAAGGCCAGGCAGAATGAGGACTGAGAATGGCCTCTGGGCTTGTTGCGAGGGCAGTCGCTGGGGACCTGGATGGTGAGGACAGGTGGGAGCAGAAGCCAAATTTCAATGGGTGAAAAAGTAAAGAAGAGAAAAGGAAGCAGTGTGGCCTCCTTTAACCATTTGGGTTTTTTACTGTGCATTTGCAAATGTGTATTTTTACACTTTACCCTCCACATAACCCACCTTGAAGACACTGGCTTTGGCCCCAAGAAGCAGCAACAATGACTGTCAAGCTTCCCAGCTGCTATCAGTGACGTGAGCCTTTCCTCGGGCGCTTAAGTTTTAGTCCATGAGAAGCTCAGAGGTTTACCATTAGTGGGACATTCTCCTTGGAGAAAATATCAGCTTGTTGAAAGAACCAGCATCCCACCGACAGGCCAGCCCAAGTGAAGACTGTGGGCAGAAACCTTCCCCACGCCATGGTGGCTGCTCTGTATTTTCTCCATTCCTGTGTCCCCTGAGACTAGTGGGAGCCCCCTGGGGTTTCCCTGTTGGTTTCGATATCTTCAGGTTCAGTCCTCAAGAGCCGGGTCTGCTCTGACAATAACCAATGCCAAGAAGGACAGTTACAGCTGATGGTGTGGTGGCTGCTGAACGCTAAATCACAAAACAAGGACATGGAAGAGGGAAACCCACAAGCATGTGACAGCTTGTAGCTGTGACACTTCCTAGAAGCAGGCTGCTCAGTGCCCAGTGTCTGTCTCTTCACTGATCCACCCATATGGCCACAGACTTTCCAGAAGCCTGTGCCATTAACCACAATCCCAGTGCCCTCCTTTCCAGAGCGGGTCACCCCCTTTACTGGTGTAAGTTTCTGAGAAAAGAAAACAAATAGAGAATTTGTTTAAACAGAAACTCACTTCTCTGAAGCCTCTGCCAAGATGCTTTATCCTTTGTCAAGTGCAAACACGTGACCATCATTGCCCTTGGAGGTGGGCTTAGAGAAAGGGCAGGGCCAGGAGGGACTTAAGAGCTCAGAGCCAAGCTGCCCTCCTGACTTCAGACACATCCATAACCAGAAGCTGAGGGTCACGCAGCCTCACACAGCTAGTAGCAGAGGCAGAAACTTTGCCTTGATCTAGGATTTCTTTATTTATGTTAATGTGAAAGCATTGGGAATTATAAAGGTACATGGTAAAAACTGATACTTGTTGAGTACAGATTATGTGCCAGAGACTATTTGAAGCTGACATGAATTTGATTGTATAGTCCTTACAACCACCAGATGAGGCAGATGCAGTTATTGCTTCCTTTGAGGAGACAGACTCACCTCACAGGTGTGCTCAGTAATTTGTCCAAGGTCCCACAGTTAGGAAGTGATAGAGCCAGAGGTCAAACCAGGGTGTTTGCTGGAACCCCAGAGCCCGCATGTCTAACCACTGTGCCATACTGCCTTCTCAATGTTTGGGAAAGTTTTCTCTCCTTCCTCGGTCTCTCTCTCTCTCTCTCTCAATCTCAATCTCTCTCTCTCCCCCCCCTCCCCTCCTTCTCCCCTGCCTGCTTCCTGTTAAGGTCATATCAAAATTTCACGTTAATCCTATTAGTCATGAAAATGAATGAGAGAAAACTAACCACGTTGACAGAAATATTGTGTGAGAGTTAAATATGGTACTAAAACAGTTTATCCTGAGTCTTGATTTTTTTTTAAGTAACAGATTAACTGGTTTCATACTATGTTGGCAAAATGACCAATTTATATTTCTTCCATTTGAGGACTTGGAGAATTTCGTACAGAATTTCAAGTGTATGTCTTTGTACATTTCGTGCGTACAGTCTTTGTCTTTATCTTACACTGTGTAAACTTCGAAATTATCTATGCTGTTGCCCTGAAGAATAATCCAGTGTCCTCTACTTGTCTGGGGGCTTAAGTTTTTGTTAGCGCTCCTCTCACAAGAGTCTCCAAAAGGCTGCTGCACCCGTCCTTGTATGTCACATACGATCACTGGGAAATAGCTCGGAGGTATGGAATATAAAACTAATAAAAATTGGTAATTGATGACGAGAATACTCCCTGACTGCTATCTCCCCATTTTGTTTATAATCTAAAAATTTGTTAAGCTGTAATCTATTAAATAAAATGTATTAACAGAGCTGAACATTGGGTTTTTAAGTTATAAAAAAATTTTTGGCCATCATTTTTTTTCTAATTTTGGGGTTTTCTTTCTTTTCATGAATCTTCCAAAAAAGCATAGCATTCTTTGTCCTCACAAATAAAACCATACACGCTATCAGAACAAACACTGGTACCTCTGGTTTGAAATATTTAGAGAAGGCTAAAAATATTTACATTCTGCATTTTTAGCCTTTTAGAAATGAAAGCAAATGATTTGCAAAAAAATTATTTTCATTACAACCATTGTGTAACGCTGCTGCTTTCAAAATGATTGTAAGTGCAAAGAACAATTTTCACAGAGAACCTCCATCGACGTGAATTAATTAGGAATCTCAGTTCTTACTCTTCTTAGACTTTCTTTGGAGTCATTATTTAATTTCCCATACTTTTAACTTGTTGATGACAAGTTTTGAAACTGTCATTTCAAATATTTAGTGGTAGAGGTACAGACAATTCCCATTCCTTGGATTTCATCTTGACACGTAATTAGTGTGATTTGCATTAGCATAATAATGAAGATGGAACTGAAGAAAATAAAGAAGTTGTATTCTAACAATAATGGAGTCACTTTCATGGCAACAAGTATCAGAACGTGCACATACAGATGCCTTGAATTTTTTTTTAAAAAAGGAGAACAGTGGTGGTTTTTTTTTTTTTTTTTTTTTTACCATTGTCAAATGCTGACAGCTGCTATGACTTGTTTTATTCCTTAGTTCTTTCCTTTTTAATGGAAGGGCATCTTCCATTCATGGCTCCAGCAGTTTTGCCTCCTCTAAATGAGACAGAGAAATGCGAATCTCCCTGGTGGTCGATCTTTTCACAGCTGCGCTGCAATTCCAGTGTGACATCAAATTAGTAATTATAGCTGAGCGGACTGCTTTTTACAAATGACAGGCTTAGCATGCTGCCAGCTAGCAAGCTACTCAGCAGGGAGTCTGGGGAAGTAAAAGAAAACATAACTGGACTCACTTGATCTCTGGAGGATTTGACCTGACTCTTTAAAAAGCCCATGTTCTTGAGAGAGAGAGTCCTGGGGATTTACACAAATATGCATTTTGTTCGTCATTCTGCACAGTTCTTCTCCAAACTCATGTCTGATTTTATTAGGTAAAGCAAAGCCTGGGTAATGGAGTCTCGGGGTCACAATAAGAAGATTCCTTTTAACATACAACCTTCTCCCTGGAACCCATTTGAAAGAAAACAGCTGCCCTGCAATTGGCATTTGTATAACTATATTGGCAATAATCATTGTTGACACTTTGATAATGGGCTACAAAAAGCCGCCTTGTCAATTCTTATGCATTGCGAATTGCGCTGGCAATTAAGAGACTGTCAAGTCTGACATTTTACCTATTACTAACTGACGGTTCAGGAGAATTAATCATTAATACCCTCACATCTACAAATGCTTTCCTAAACCAGTGTGCAGCATTTCTTTTGTGATCTTTAAATTGTGATGAATTACAATTAATTACTACCTCTATCTGGTCCTCAGGCTACAGTTAAAGTCAAGGTAACAAGGATGGCAAGCCCCAAGCAGAATGCACAAAAGCACAGCAGTGTCTTTCTGGAAATGTTTCTTCAGCTCTGTTAGAAAGTGCCTGCCTTTCCACTGCGGGCAAGTAATCAGTTAAAGGGTTTTTGACCCTCAATTCAGCTGATGCTTTAACCTGATTCTGTAAAATCTCTCGTCTCCCAAGATAGTAGGGACTCATTTCCCTTTGCCTGCCAGCTTAGGAACACCGATCCCACCACCCAAAGTGCAGGACAAAGCTTCTGTTCAGGGGTGAGGTGGCGGTTATTTCTCAGATCTGAATTTTGTTTGTTGTTTTGTCTTCAGGGTTGGGGGTCAAACCCAGGGACTTGTTCATGCTAGGCAAGCACGCTACCACTGAACAACACCCCAATCCTCAGCCCTTAAATTACACCTAGCACCAAGACCTTGTGCCTCATGGACCAGAGATGTTTTACAAAAGGAAGTCTGGGGACAAAGGCACCAGAGGGTCAGAATCTGAGTCCAGCCCCTGGGGGACACGGGAATGCCCATTAAGTAAAGTTTGGGTGTTTGGGTTGGGTTGTTTGTAAAATTAAATTATTTGATTCTATCATTAGTTCTCACACTTTGTTGTTGTTAGGTGCCCTCAAGTCGTGTCCAACTCATAGCGACTCTCATAGGGTTTTCAATGGCAGATTGTTTCGGGATTGCCTTGGGAGTGGGTTGCCACGTCCTTCTCCCATTTTTGCGGTGCTGGGAATCGAACTCGGGACCTCAGAGACTGCAGAGCGGCACTCTACCAACTTGAGCTAAATCCCAGCCCGCTCACACTTCAGTGTTTGTGAAAAATCTCTGGTTTCAAATGAAGCTTTCCTGGGCAGTCCTTCAGAATTTCTGTTCAGCAGACCTCATTGGGAAGTCTTGGATTTGAAAGTCACTAGAATTTCATCTGTTCTACAAATAGGATAAGATGATTGCTATTGCAGATAGAAAAGTGTTTTGGGCCGTTGTATCAGCAGATGTCTAAGCAGGTCGCAAGAACCACGAGAGTACTCCAGGAAGTTGGTGTTTTGTTTGCTTGTTGGTTTGTTCTTGTTTGTTATTTATAGTGTTGGGGCTTGAACCCAGGGCCTCATGCATGCTACCCAAGTGCTCTACCCCTGAGCTGCCACCCTAGCCCAGAAGTGGGGATTTTCAGCTTTAATTCATTTGAATTTTTCCTGACTGTGAGTGTGACAGAAAAAGAGGATCTCATTGCAATGATTGCCGTGAGCATCTTCCAGATTTTCACTTAGGTGACAAGATTAAAGTCCTCAGGCTTTTTCAACTTTTTGGCTTAGAGGGCTGTATAAACTCCCAATTGCCATAGATAAATTTTTATTTCACTAGGATGAACTCAACTCAGAGTATCAAAAGAACACATGGAACAATGCTGTTAGATACAGGAACTTTTTAAGCTAACAGTTCTTATGTTATTAATTCTACAAGTTGAAGTGGATAAAAGACATCTAAAGCTTAGTTTGTTGTTAGGTGCTGTCGAGTCTACACTATACACCCTGGCATCTGATCTCATCTAATCTCGGAAGCCAGGCAGAGTTGGGCCTGGTTAATCCTTGGATGGGAGACCACCTGG
The DNA here is from genome assembly GCA_007922755.1 of Pedetes capensis. Taxonomy (NCBI): domain Eukaryota; kingdom Metazoa; phylum Chordata; class Mammalia; order Rodentia; family Pedetidae; genus Pedetes; species Pedetes capensis. The sequence goes on from VMDO01001069.1 coordinate 147,602, forward strand.
GAATACTAAGCCCTGCAGGCTTGGGAAAAGGACCTGGCAGACCACTCCCGGAATAGTCAGCCATCGAAAACCCTATGAATAGCAGAGAAGCACGGTCAGGCATAGTGTCAGGTATGGCATAGTGTTGGGGAGTGTCTCCTTCTGTTGTACATAGGGTCTCTATGAGTTGAACCTGACTCAATGGTACCTAACAACAAACAACAACAAGCCATTGGGAAGTTTAGGATGTGGCCTTAATTAAGCCAACCTGCTGCAGACATATAATACTTATAACAATTTTTTAAATGGTCTTTACTACGTTAGTATTAAACCAGAAACAGTAAGATTTAGCAAAAGTTTTGAGTTTTCAGCCTTTGATATTTCTTAGATTATCACCATAGACATCCACACAGCAGAACCTTCTGACCAGATTGGAATAAGCCTATTTTGAAGGTCCTCTTTAGAGGTCTTGCAGACAGCTTCACTGTTGTGTCACTGTTTATGAAGGAAGACCAAATGTCACCTTTGACATTGCCACTTAAAGTTGTGTTCATAAAAGTATAATGGTATTACAAAAGGAAGAAATTTCATTTTTCACTTATTAGGCTTAAGAATTTTAGAGAAAATAACTAATAGCTGAATCTACCAGCCTAAACAGTTCTAAATAGCAAAATTACAAAAGAGCTTATCCAGCTTTGTGCTTCTTAATTACAACACTATTTCACAAGTATGTTGAGATATATTTTCTTTCCACAGTTTACAGATAGGCAAACAGAGTCAAAATGATGAAATTTTCACATCTAGATACTGGTCACAGAGATATACATTCTCATCACTTTCTCTGTGGAAATTAGAAGTTAGTAGTGACCTGCTGGGTCATTTCCCAAGCCAGGAATTTACGTATACATTCTGCTTGTGTTGTTAAAGAAGGCTGTTTCGTGTACTTTCGTGAGAAAACACCTGTTATCTTTACTACTTCTTTGTGAACTTTATCCCTATTCACTAATTTGCCTTTTCATGCATCAAATTTTGTGGCTTAGCTATTTGGGGAAGCAGAACTGATTTTATTATAATTGCTAGCATCTCTTATTACCCCAAAATTGATACCATGTATATGATGTTATTCCATCAAATTACTTTTATCCTAGCTCCAATGTAAGGATTACCTAAAATTCTCTCTCTTACAGAAGTACTTGTGGAGTATGTTTTCAAGTTCATAGACTCATTTTATGAAGTGTTTTGTCAAGCACAGTGAAAGCAACTTTATTCAGTTTCCTAAGTTTGTTTTCATTTAGGTGAGCTTGAAATAACAAGTAACTCAGGAACATAAGTAGTCCCTAACATAAGACAGTAATTAGTAGATGCTTTTTAAGTTGTGTATTCAGCCCAAAGTGCACAGTAATGACCCATCAAAAGGACACTGGGCATCAGTATTTGACATCAAGGCGTACAGTTTGATTTTTTTTTTTAAATGAGCAAATTGAACAAAAATTCATTTCATTCTAAAGTACAAGTCCTTTAATCACAGAGTACTGTGATATGAATTATCCTTTGCATTGAAACCTTCTGGTGCCAAAATCCTGTTTGCATTAAACACTCAAGTGTGACCGGGTGCATTTCATCTTCCCAGTGAGGTTTCCATGCAGACTAAGACAAAAATTTGTCTCTGTATTACACAGAGATAGGCTCTGTGCATTTTAATTTTAAGAAAGATATATGTTTTACTTTTGTATCATTAATGGCCATTTACAGTGCAGTTGGCTCTTTATGTATAAAGTATAGGATGATAATAAAATCCAGTGTTGTTTTGGTTTGAATTCTGTGTATTTAAAATTATATTCTGACTGTAGGCACAGATTAAAATATGTTGTGTTTTTTTAAAAAATACTTTTTATCATCTATAATTCAGTTTTTTAGATCTCCCTAAAAATTTTTTCTGAATAATTTCTGGCTTTATTAACCCTTAAAATACCCTGCAGTATTAAATTCCATACAAATGATAGTAGTTTACATCAAATCACAGAACCTAATGAAATAAGCATATATACACACAAATGGACTAACTCTCATTTGAAATAAATACATTTAATCCTTCGGTAAACATTTATTGTTGTTGTTGTTTGGTTTTGTTTTCAGAGATTCTGTAAAATATCATAGTACTATGAAATTTTTAAGCATAAAAATGTTAAATAATAAGAATTTTATATTAAACAGAAATTTTTGAGGCCTTTTCATCTTCTTTCTTCCCACTTCTACTAGGAAGCAAGCAGAGTCTTGGGCCTCTCTTGTCCCATAGGATTCTGTAATTTCTCCCTGGTGTATCTTGGTTCCAAAGTCTTTGTCTACCAAACCACCCTTGGAGCTGTTCTGAGTATCTCTACATCTCAAACTCCTGGCCAAATCTGTCCTTAGGGATCATTTGTATCTTTTATTGAACCATAAAGAATAATAAGTAATTATTTATATTCAGATGCTTTTATATATTTAGAAGATTATCCATATGCTTGTTATTTTTAGGCTTTGACATGGTGGAGTGTTCACCAGAACTCTGTTGGTCATGTTTATTTATCTCTTACTTATACATAAACCATTTAATGACCATGACTAATATTGTTACATTATATGTTTCTTATTATTGAAGATTATAGACTTGCTCAGAGACAGTTTATAATACTGTGCTTTACACCAAAAAATTAAATATTTAGGAATCAACCTAACAAACGACTCTAAAGACTTCTACAAAGTAAACTTCAAAACTTTAAAGAAAGAAATAGCAGAAGATACTAGAAGATGGAAGGACCTCCCTTGCTCATGATTCAGGAGAATTAATACTGTGAAATGCCTATACTACCAAAAGAGATTTACAGATTTAATGCAATTCCCATCAAAAATTTCACAGATGTTGAAAAAATATTTTTAAAATTCCTAAAATTCATGTATGCTGGGGTTTACCTCAGTTGGCAGAATGCACGCCCCACTGTCTGAGGACCTGAGTTCAATCCCCAGCATCACATAAATAGGAGAAGGAAATGGCAATCCACTCCCAAAGCAATCCCAAAACAACCAGCCATTGAAAACCCACTCCCGAGGCAATCCCAAAACAACCAGCCATTGAAAACCCTATAAGGGTCACTATGAGTTGGGCATGACTTGACGGCACCTAACAACAACAACAACAAGGCTGAACAACCTATTTCTTTAGAAAATCAGGAAGGAAAGATGAAAGAGAGAGACAGACAGACAGACTAACTGACTGACTCATAGCAAGTTCTTATTGGCCAGCACTGTGTGTTTTGAGTCATTCAATTCACTCACCCTGTTACATAGGTATTATTAGTTTCCCATTAAACTGACTAAAATAAATGGCTTTGGGCTGGTGCAGTGGCTCACACCTGTAATCCCAGTGACTCGGGAGGCAGAGGCAGGAGGATCACAGGTTCGAGGCCAGAGGCAGCCTGTATAACTTAGCAAGACACTGTCTCAAAACAAAAAGGTTTTAAAAAATGGACTGGAGTAGGGATTAGTGGTAGAGCACTTGCAAAACCATGCAGGAGGCCCTGGGCTCAGCCCCCCAGTACCATAAAATAAAAAGAAAAGTAAAGGCTTTGGGCAGATTAAACAGTTGGCCCAATATCACAGCTAAGATAAAGACATTAAGTATATTTTAGAAAAGAAAAAATTGTGCTCCGGGTTTATCAGTGGCAAGCTTCTCTTCAGACACTCAAGTCATCCCTAGAAACCCGATGAGCAAATAACAATACACACTGTGTGGCACCCACTGCTCTAAGCCATTTACATGTATCACTCAGGTACTCCTCACAGCAATGGAGGAATGGCTAATCCCCATTTTAAAGATGGGAAGCCAAGTCACAGGGAGGTCAAGTAAGCTGCACAAAGTCACACAGCTAACAACTGAGGGAACTTAGTACGACTCAGGCAGCTTGGATCCAGTTTGTGCTCATAACCAAGTGCTTCATGATGTTCTCCTGGTGGAACTTGGGCCATAATGAGTCTGCCTGGGGTCAGGCATCTCCCAGCATGCCTGTATGAGGGCTGCGCGTCTGCTCATTTTGTCCTGACAGTGGAAATGGGATCCTTAGGTGGCCAGAGGAATGGTGTCAGGCCACCTTATGCCTTAGTGGTGCTTGTGCATTTACATGTCATATTAGCTTGCATCTGAGCCCGCCGCAGAATGGCCTGGCTTATGTGGGTGGGTGTGGCGTTGGGTGTGTGTACTTGAGGAGCTTCAGCCAGCCCAGGCCATGGAGCAGCTCTGAAAGCCCATGGCAGGATTCCCGGTCCAGGGCTGGGCACACTGGGAAGGGTGTGAGGAAGAAAAGGTCCCTCCCAGCGAGGATGGCATGCAGTATGGCAACTGCCCTGCCACACTTGGGGGCTCCCCCTCTCCACCAACCCAGCCAGAAGTGACTTCAGAGCGAAGAAACAGCTGGCCTGTTAGCACTTGAGAAAGGTGTGACCACAAGCTGGAGATGGCCAGGGGGACTTCACAGAGAAGGAACCATGTCTGGGCTGTGTTCAGTCAGCTGTCTTGGTTTTCTCCACCCTCTGCTATTTCCGGATTAAAGATACCCACTGAAGAGCTATGGCCACTGACTGCAAGCTTGGAAGCTCTCCTGGGTGCAAGAAATCCCGGCTTAAAAGAAAGGGTGGAATCCGTTGCTTCATTAAGTTATTGCTGTCCACAACGAATTTGTGCTGCCCTGCAGATATCACCTTTGCAGACAGTTTTACATTGACAGTTAGTGAAGTTCATTAACTCATAATAGAATAGTTTTCCTCACTTAAAAAATGGTATGTTTATAATGTGAATGGTGCTCATTACCAAAGGGATATGTTGGAATTATTTCTGAAAGCTCAGCAATAAGTTTTCCTTAACTCTAATCATTGCCAGGTGACTTAGTCTTGATCATCTGCTTCTTAGTAGAAAAGAACAGTTTTTTTTAAGAAAATATTTTGTGTGCAGTCCTTCAATATGTAGTACTTAATGTAATAATTATATGTTTGAATCCATATAATTTGTTGAATGCTCACATTGATGATGATGGTGTTGGTGGTAATGGTGATGAAGGTGGTGGTAATACTGGTGGTGGTAATGATCCGGGTGGTGATAATGGTGCTGGTGCTGGTGATGATGATGATAATGATGGTGTTGGTGGTAGTAGTGATAATGATAGTGATGATGATAATGGTTGTGTTGGTAATGATGGTGATAATGGGTGGTGATGATAATAGTGGTGATTTTGATAATGGTGGTGGTGATAATGATGGTGGTGATGATGGTGGTGATGGTGGTGGTGGTGGTGGTGGTAATGATAGTGGGAGTGGTGATAGCAGGTACCACTCACCACTGACATGTATCATGCATTTCCCGTTTGAATTCTCTGGACAACTCTGCCTTGGCAGAATGACTAAGAGTCAGGCTGCCTAGTTTCCCATCTCACTGCATCAGTTTCCAAGCTGTGAAACCTTAGTTCAGTTTCAAAGTCTTAGTTTCCTCTCCCCATAAAATGTGGTTGCAGATGCTGGTTAAAATTGTTTCAAAGAGTACATGTGATTGTGCGTGTAAATAAAGAGACTTGTGTCAAGTACTTAGCACAGTACTCACACTGCTACCAGTGGTGGTGGTGTTTCTTCTCTGTTCTTCACAAAAGGAAACAGGAACTAGCCCAGATCCCTGGCAAGTCAGGCTTGGAACCAGGGTTGGAACCTGGGGATTCATGACTCCCAAACCCTACTGTTCCAAAGCACTGCCTTAGGGCAGGCACTTGGGAGGTGGATATTTGCTGACTAGTGTTGGATTCCTCCCCACAGTTGCCCTGCTAAGGACCTGTCTTTGCCTCTTGATCCTTTCAATAAGCCTTTAAGTCTTTTAGCCAATCTGGGTGCCCTTTCTTGAACTCAATCCAATCTAAATACATCCCTAGTGCCTGCAAAATTCATAAATAAGCTTAGTATTACAGTACAGAGTGTCCAGAGTTTATGAGGTAGGATTAGCCTTTCCCTGTCACATGAGGTAACTCTGCTGAGGTGAGCCTGAAATGGCATTCGTCTTCATTAATGGGACTTGTGTTACAAACACACCTCTAATGTGCAATTTACTGCTCGGTCTGTGGTCTGTCATCTCAGTCTTCAGGTTTCTTGAATTCACACAAGAACAAAACAAAACAGGAAATCCCTCTCCCATCTTTTCTTTCACATATGAAGTAAGTTTTGGAATCGAGGCAGATATCCTAATCCTTAATACCTCCATCCTCAAAACATAGTCACACAGAAACACCCAGAGTATCTGCATGGAGAATTTCCATCCTTCTTGGCTCCTCTGTGTGCAGGTCTGGCTGCAACCCTTTCTTCTCAGGTTCTCCTCATTTTGTATTGAGGACAATGCTTAGCTTCTCATTGCCCTCAGGATAAATTTTGTTCAACTTCAGGGCCTTGCATTTCATTCCCTTCAAAACTCCATCGTGTTTACAGTTCTAAGTCCAGGGTGGCTGACAAACATTGAACAGCAACCTGCTGTCTTCCTTCAGCGGTTTTGTTTTTTATTTTTTTTTCATTTATTACATTATTTTTTAATTACTAATGTCAGATTTAGGGAGTTAAGTCTACAAGACCCATCCTGAATTTTTGTAAAGTGTGGCATTGCATTTTTATTTCTTCAAGATTCTGACTCAGCAAAAAAGTGCTTGGAAAGTCTCCCCCTAGAGTTTTGTCATCTGTACGTCTTACACACCCATATCACCTTATTTTCTACCTCCTTATTACCATGTCTTTCTACCATACAAGATTTAAAAACTCCTGTAGAGTAGCAATGTTGGCCTATTCATTTTGGCATGTTTCTACATGACAATAATTCAGAAACTACCTACTGAATATTTGGATTTATGAGATGTGCTACAAATACTTTATAAAGATAATTGTTTTGACTACTAATTCAGAGTTGCAAAATGGTTGAAAATTATCTCCAAGTTAAAAGTAATAGCTAAAGACACTAATACAGAAATGAATAGTACATATATATGTGTGTGTGTGTATAGATCAAAGGGAATGTTTACATACATATGTATCCTGTATAAATTGAGGGGGCAAGTGTGCAGTTCAAGCATTTGAAAAACGGCTCACTAGATACACCAGGGAGTTTTCTGTAGCAGGGAGCAGAGTGGGGGGGCCAGGAAGGAGAATATGGTGTTTCCTTGGATTTTGAGAGGGGGGATCACACTCAATGGAAAAAGGACTGGTAGGGGTTCATTATTACAAAGAAAGGCAATATATTACATTGGATTTCTTTCAACTGTAAGAAATAAGCTATGGTTAGCAGAAAGGAGTTGGTGGGAAGTGGAGGCTAATTGGTTGTTTTCAGAAATCCTCCCCCCCTTTCAGAATAGGTTGCATGAAGTGCACCCGAATAATCCACACTATTTTAAAATTAGATGGCTTTATTCTATATGCCACAGCAGAAGCTAAAGTTTTTTTCTGCCATGATTCACATTTTGACAATCACCTATTACCTTGCACTTGGCTAGTGGAAATGCAGTTTAATTGCCATCTCAGCCTCTTAGTTATTTGTAAAGAGTGGAGCTTCTCAATATGCTTTATGTTAAGAGAAGAGATAGTTTCTTTGACATTGTCCAGATGAGAACAGAATTTCCCTCTTGGTGGAATGGAGAACAAAGGGGTTTGAAAGGCAGATGATGAACCTCTAGATGCCTGTTCTCCCTAACTCAGAAGGTAGATAGGATTATGGATGGGGCTTTTGTGAGACAGGAGAATATGTTCTTTGTAAGCAGAACCCAGCAAAGTCTACCTAAAAGTGAGGGAAGAGTACAGCTGGGTTGTACGAGTAAGACAATTGAGGGTTCCAAACAAAGTATTCCAATAATACTAACTCTGTACTTGGAGAACTTCTTGTGAGCAGGTGAATCTAAGAAAGCAGTCAAGTTCATTCTTATGAAAAACAGAAACTACATATCAGAAACTACGTTCTTATGAAAAACTGAAACTACATCTTAGAATATGGAGACCACTAACAACCCCACTCCCTGTTCCCAGTGGGAATTCTCCCAGTGGGAGTGATCACAGCTCACTGGCGCCCCCTGGCAGTTTGAAGTCACCTCACAGGGTGAGAACCCTGTGATGAACAGGGTTGGAGGCTGCACAAGGTTTTGTAGTTTTATTCAAGCTTCTCTCTCATTCTTTTTTTCATTTGTTTCAGGCCAAAGAACTGCCAACTTTAAAGGATAATGATTTCATTAATGAGGGCCAAAAGATCTATATTGATGAGAACAACAAAAAAGTGTTCCTGGAAAAATTGAAAAAGGATGTTGAGGTAAGAAAAATTAATAGGAAGGACCAGCTCCATTGCATCAGTGTCAGCCCTGCTGGTTTTTAGGAGCTTTTTAACACATCCACTTAAATCTGCAATCAAGGTAAAAATATACGTGTTATGCATTATCCAGCTCATATATAAACAGAGAGACCTCATGTCATGTGATCTGGTTATAAAATTAAATGTGCCAATTTAGCATGACAAAGACCAAAAAGGCCTACTGTCACTTGCTGTGTGTCCCTACCCATGGGGTCCTCTGTATTTGTTAGTAGGGATTGCCAGTGAGTGGTGATAGCCTACAAAGATCAGCCTGCCCATAGCAACCATAGTGTGTGAAGGTTGGAGAGGGTGCTAGGTTATGTCAAACAGCAGAGCACGTTAAAAATAAATGTTTGGGCTGGCCACCGTAGTGCACACTTATAATCACAGCTACATGGGAGCCTGAGCCAGGAGAATTGAAGTTTTGAGGCCCAAGGTAGCCTGTACAACTTATCAAGATCCTGCCTCAAAAAGTACAAAAAAGAGACTGGGGTATAGCTCAGTGGTAGAGCAATTGCCAACCAAGCTCAAGGCCCTGGGTTCAACAAATCAGTACTAAAAAAAAAAAAAGAAAAAAAAAAAACTTAGTTAAAAAAAAGAAAGAAATGTTTATTAACAATTAGAGTCTTGGTATCTTTCCTTCCGAACCACGTCTCAGCATTGATAAGCACACCCTTACTGGTTTAATGCTTTATTAGTATTTCTACCAGCCACCATGAATAGTGTCATGGAGCCAGAGACCCAGTATTGCTATGTCATGGGACTAGTAAGGAGAAGTCTGGACATGTGGGTCCTGGGGAGATTGGTTTGAAATAAGACCCAGTGTTCTGATGGACTTTATCTATCAAGAAGGAGATTTCTTTTTAAAGACTATTTTAAGAATTAGAAATATACCTCTTCCTATCATTTTGTTTAGTGTAAAGGCATTGTAGCTTTCCTATGGGGCTTATTTAATTTTTTTAAAAATAAACTCAGAAAAAAAAACATTTTCTTAGAATTTTTTGAGTTACAAGACAGCACGAAGAGAATTCTAATTTAGGCAATTACTAAACTAGATTTCTCTTTTGTTCATGTGTGTGTACTTTTTCTTTTTACTTTGAAATACTGTTCCCGACGACATACTAAGGTCTGCTATTTAGAGAAAGGCTTTGTGGAAAGGTTCTCTTTTTCATGTCATTAAACAAAAACAATTAAAATGGCTAGAGCCCGGGAATGAATGTCATGCATTTGGTTCCTCACAGAGGCGGAAGCTATATTTTAATTTCCTTCTTAATCTTCTAACAGCTCTTTTCATTGCAAGACACTCAAGCTAACCAAATTTGTTCCTAATTTTAGATCATGTAACAGAATTTTTTTACATTATTTTAACCTCCATGCTATACATGCTTAGAGTAGAACATTAGTACTGGCTGTGAAGGATTACAGGTGTCTAGTTTTTAAAAAAAGATACAAAAAGCTAAGCGTGATGGCACACCCCTGTAATCCCAGCACTCAGGAGGCTGAGGCAGAAGAATGGAAGTAAGTTCAAAGCCAGCCTAATCTACCATAGCAAGTTCCAGGCCAGCCTGGGTTACACAGCAAGCCTCTGTCTCAAAAAGGAAGAAAAAAAGAAAAAGAAAAAAGATACAAATGTTTACTTTAATCTTGTAACATTTTTTTCTCTACTCTTTTATTAATAAACATTTATTTTTCCTCATTTTTCACTGGTGATTGTTAAAATGCATATTGGTTAAGCATTTCCTCTTTGGGGTCAACTTGATCTAACTGATAATTAAATACTATACCATAAAGAAAATACTCTCTTTTGGATTTTTACTGATTAATCAGTAAATCTTTGATCCTGAGAATAATATTGTTTTAGCAATTACAGTAAATAGTCCTTAGGGTGATCTGTGACCTGCCAAAAAAAAAAAATTGTTTTCTTTTTTCTTTCTGTTGGCTGTATATCACTGTGATATTTAGCCTCCAGGAAGAATGTAACTCAGGCAGTTCAAACTTACAGTTGAATTACATGAGGATCCTCTTAGCCCTTTTGTTGTCTCTAATAATGTTGTTGATTAGAGGACTGGATAATTTAATCCCGTACATGGCTCTCACACTTAGCTGTTTTGTTGAAATGGAGGCAGAGGATAAAGCGTTCTTTCATTAAAAATTTTCTCAATGGCTGATAACAGTGTCTTTGGTTTTGAAATTCATGCAGAAGCATCATTAAATTTTTAAGCAGGTAATTAGGGTGAAGTAGCTTGACATCTGATCTTGATAATGAGACTAGAATTTAATCTTGTTTTTTTTTCATCAGTTCTATGCTTTCTAATTTAGCTGACTGGCCTAACTGCTAAAGTTTCAGTACATTTGTTGTTGGTGTTTTTGTTTGTTTTGTGTTTTTTTTCATTTTTTGTCTCCATTCTATAATGCTTAAAGTAGAATGTCTGAGTTTATTACAGCTCAGCAAATGACCTAGTAATTTTTTTCTAAAAAAGAAAGAAAAAGAAAGAAAGAAAAGAGTTGTCATTTGAGAATCTAGTTTCCTTTTTCCTACAGTGCAAATCCTGTTCTACTATTCACATAGGCTGGGTACTGTTGCCCAGACAGCTTTGCGCATAACTAAACATATGTAAACCATTTTTGGAAAAAAAAGAGAATAGATGCCTTATAAAGACTAAAAGTCGCCAGGTGAGGTGGTGCACACCTGTGATCCCGGCAACTCAGGAAGGAGGTGGAGGCAGGAGAATCTCGAGTTCAAGGCCAGAGGGAGCTTGTGTAACTTAGTGAGAATCCGTATCAAAATTAAAATGGACTAGGGATGCACCACTTGCAAAGTATGTGCAAGGCTCTAGATTCAACTCTTAAGCACTACAAAAAAAAAGGCTAAGTCATTTTTACTTTCTGCCCTGCCTCGCATTCACTCTGATCCTGGCCACCTTGATGAGTCACCTCGATGTCTCCTCTTGGCTCACACTAAAGATCAGTGTGTCGCACAATGGAAAACTGTGCCCTCTCCAGCAGTAGCCTGTCGTGGTGCATCTCAGCTGCCTCATGTTTATGGTCCCACAACCATGGCAATAAATACGAAGGGATCAGGTGATAGAGGATGACTGGCAGCCAACATTTATGGAGTACACAGAGCCGAAGTCATTTCTGGACAGTCATTTTCTATTTTCATTCTTTAAACAACTCCTTGGATGTGGGTATTGTTAGTATCCCACTTTGATGGATAGGAAAACTGAGTCCAGAGATACTGTGTACTTCACTCAGAGACACATAGCTACTAAAATCAGACCAGGATTTGAGAACATCAGAGACCATACTCCCAACTACACTGACATAAAATGCAAATTAAAAATGTCTGTGAGAGCAGAGTTGAGATTTTGTTGTCTGTCAAATGCTACAAAGGAAGATTATAGTTTTTAACAAGTGGTCAAATATTAAATAAGACTAACTGGAATTTTAATTTACATCCCATATGTGTTGGGAGATGGTGATTCAGTAGAGCAAGTGTATTAAGAATATGAGCAAATTAAGTTCATTTCAATCTGCTGTGAAGGCCAGTTCAGTAACTGCCCCATGGCAATATAATTTGGTAGAAGAGTTGGTGACAGGACTCATAAAGACCATCAGGAAGATACTGGTTGAAGATTTGGCATAGGCTAGAGGTATACCTCAGTGATAGAGTGTGTGCTTAGCATGTTCAAGGCCCTGGGTTCAATGCAGTAAGAAAAAAAAGATAAAGAAAAGAAAAGAACAAGATTTAGTATAATGAGGAATTACTTATTAAAGAGTCAGATAAGATGGGATATTCTGGGAGAAAAAGAGGTAGACCAGAGCCTGGCAGGTTAAGACCCCCAGAAAAGAAAAAAAAACAGGGAACCTAAAGATTTAAAAATCTTCACACTTTGAGATCTTATGTGCTTAAAAAGTAAATGCATGAGTTAGAAGATTAAAGGGATGAACAAGAAAAAACAAAGAGCAGATATATCTGGAGTTTCTGGTGTTACTGAACACTTCCCCACAGCCGAGTCCTGGTCTCCATTCTGTCTTCTGTCTCCATTCATGGGCTTCTGGTCCATAGTCATTGTGATAGTTAATCTTCATTGTCAACCTGATTGGATTTGGAATCCCCTAGGAGATGGGTGAGACATAGCTCTGGGTGTGCCTATAAGGGCATTTCCAGAGAGGATTAACTGGGGGGCATGACTACCCTGAATATGGGTGGCACCATCCCATGGACTGGGGTCCCAGATGGAGTAAAAGGGGAAAAGGAGAAAGCCAGGAGAGCGCTGGCATCCTCTCTGTCTCCTCACCTGCTTGGGAACTGGGCTGCTCCCTGCCGTGATGGACTGAAACCTCTGAAACTATACACCAAAATAAATTTTTCCTCCCCTAAGTTGTTTTCATCAGATATTTGGTCACAGCAATGCCAAAGTCGCCAATAGAGTCATTCTGTGATTTCTTGTTAGGAATATTCTCTAACAAGAGTCTCTGAGATGTTGCCCCCCTTTCATTTCACTTCCGTCAGAAGTAAAAAGAGCTAGTGAGTCAACAGGCTTTTCCACATGAGTCTCCTCTTGACCCCTCAACTTGAATCTGTCTCCCTGTTTAAACTGTATACTTGATGAAAAAAGGCCTTTTCCATCATCAAAACAATATTGCTAATTATAATAACTGCTCCCATTGTCAAGTGCAAGTTGCCATAATCCTCCTCAGATACATTGCCTATTTTATCCTTTCCACACTTATGAGGGGTGAGTGCGTTTGTCTCATTTTATAGTTAGGATCTCTGAGGCTGAGCGTTGAAATACTCCAGGCACAGAAGTAGTAAGACAAATAAGACGTAATCTCCTCTCTGAGACCAAAATCTATACTTTTTTTTTTTTTTTAAGATAGTCTGAAGCTGGAGATGTGTCTCAGTGGTAGAGAACTCACCTAAAGTGTGAGGTGCCCCAGCACTGCAAAAAAAAAAAAAAAAAAAAAAAAAACTTGACCCTTTAGTTAAAGAATAATAATTATGTCATGTTCATTAGCAAAACCTTCCTCTTGCTAGGTGCGGTGGTGCATGCCTTGTAATCCCAGCAACTCGGGAGACAAAGGCAGGAGGATCTCAAGTTCGAGGCCAGAGGCAGTCTGTGTAACTGATGAGACTATCTCAAAATAAAAAATGGGATGAGCGTGCAGCTCAGTGGTAGAGCGCTTGCAGAGCATGTGCAAGACTCCCCTGTGCTGTACTCGGTGGGTTTTTTTGTTGTTGTTTGTTTTTTCTTTTTCTTTTTGGCAGTGTCGGGGATGGAACCCAGGGCCTCATGCATGGTAGGAAAGCACTCTACCACCGAGCCGCACCCCTTGCCTGGTCTTCCCCATTTCTCCTTCAGTCTGTAGGTTGCAAACAGATACAATGCCCTGTGGACAGCACCTGCCTTCCTTAGAACAGCTTCTTACTTCAAGAAGCATGTTGCCTTGCACCAAGGGTCTGAGGGTCACACTAGGAACTCACCCCCGATTTATGTCTTCCTTACTAAAAGGAGCCAGAGCAGGGTCTGAGCACAGGTGTGAGTGCAGGGCCACCAATGTGGGGACGGCATAGGCAGGAGGGACGCTCAGCCCAGGGACTCACCTGCTTAGTGTGGCCAGCCACCCTTGCCTGTCTGGCCTTCGGCAGATTAGTCACAGGCAGCTCTGACTCCAGTACCTGAAGCACCCTAAAAAGTGTACTTGAGCCAGGCATTGTGGTACACACCAGTAACCCCAGCACTTGGGAGGCAGAGGCAGGTGGATCTCAAGTTCAAGGCCAGCTTGGGCTACATGATGAAACCTGGTCTCTAAAAAACCTAGGACAGGACCAGGTTCAAGTCAGCAGGAGAGGTGGATGGCTCCAAGCTCTCCAGGTAAGGGTTTTGTTTCTGCCCTTCGAAAAATGGGCACCCTGGAGTGGGCTTACGCAGGAGCATGGCAGGACCAGCTTTGCACTTTGTAAACACCTTCACTTTCCAGACAGCTGCAGCAGGAAGTTCAGGCAGCACCCAGTTCTTCCCCGCACCACAGGGACCTTCCCACAGAGGAGTCAGGGAGAGGGGGAAGGGGCCTTTCCCCTGCCAAGCATGAGCTAAGCCAGGCCCAGCCTGGCCAGGTTCCCCACCCTCCCTCCACCCCATGGCATGCATGGACTCTGGGGGGTGATGTGCCACCTAGCAGCCTCCTGCCTCCAGCAGTGCCCAGCCCCACCCCTAAAGTGGCTGCTGGCATGGGATGGGGCCTGGGGGACCCTAGATAAGGGATCCAGGCCAAGCACCATGCTAAACAAGGCACGGGCAGTGGTGCAGACAAAAGACACCAGCCAGTTTCTTGAGGAATCTGGAAGCTGAGCTCAGCCCCTGGGGACCTTGGACCAACCAGTGGGGCCAAGATGAGCCACAGCGCACATCTCACCAGTCAGCCTCCTGCAGGTCAGAGGACAGGGGCGGGAGCTTCTGATGTAATATCTTTCACATCTGCTTCCAAGACCATGAGCCCACAGGGTGTCACAAAGGGGAGACAGGGTCTGTGAGCACATGGGTGGGAGGCTCGCTATTAGCTGTTAGCCTCTGAAGACTCGGAGCTTACGAATAGAGGGACTTAGTCCCAAACGGTTGGCTTGAACTCGTCTTCCTACCACAGCTGTAAAGAACAAGATTTGAGGAGAGCCGCTTTAATGCAGCCCCCAGAGGTAGTGGGACACAAGGCAAAGAACTCAAGCTCCCAAATTCCCCCCTCCACGCTCTGAACCTCGGCCAGGCTCCCCTGTGTGCCATCTGCAGGGATCCTAGTGCCTGCCTTGAGCCAGGTCAGCTCTCTCATGACCCTGAAGCACTCAGTTCTCATCCACATGCAGGGCCCCACGGAGAGCAGAGCAGGTAACAGCTCCGGCCCTGTGGCAGGGTGACAGGCCCTGTGTCAGTAAAGGATTCAAGTGAGCCACAGTGTGGGGCTTAGACGGGGACAGCCACACACATGGACATCTTCCTGGACAGATGCCCCCCAGCCCAGCACTGTCATCTCTGACCATGAGGGAGTGGAAAGTATGATAGATCCCTGCTGTCGCTGTAAGGGGGACTTTGATGGAACCCACAGGGAGGACCAGCAGCTCCCCCTCCCTCTGGGGCCCCAGAGACCTGATTGGAGACTTAGCTGGCCCCAGATTCTCCGTGGAAAGTCAACGCTGGGAATAGGGAAGGGCTGGTGGCAGGCCTGGACCCAGAGGTCCTCCATCCTTGGCTGTGAAGTGACCGTGGCTTCTTGTGCCTGCTTCCCAGTAGGCTCAGGAAAAAGAAATAGACCTGCAGGCCTCAGCAAGTCAATTTCATTTCATTTTCAGCCAGAACGTAAAGACTGTAATTTCATATGCTTGCCCTTTGTCAATAGAAGTTTTCTAAATTCTATCCGAGTAGCAGAGAGGCCTGTCAGCTGCTCTGCGCACTGAGCAAGGGTGACGTCGAGTTCTTCAGGAGTCAGGGCCATCTGCCTGCTTGGACGCTAAGCCCAGAATCGGAGTAGAATGGTATCCTGTGCAGAGCTGGCCAGCTGGGCAATAGGGAGCCATTTGATTCA
This sequence comes from Pedetes capensis, assembly GCA_007922755.1. Lineage (NCBI taxonomy): Eukaryota > Metazoa > Chordata > Mammalia > Rodentia > Pedetidae > Pedetes > Pedetes capensis. The sequence continues at coordinate 163,542 of VMDO01001069.1, forward strand.
GCAGGCAGGCGGACCTCACAGTTTGCACTCAGTGACACCATCCACACTTGAAGGAATCAGTTAGAACATTGCACTTAATGCCATGCACCTGGGTGCATCCAGTTAATTTTTTGAAAAGGAAAGGAAAAGAAGAAATCATGACATGAAAGGTCAAAGAACTTGGCAGACAGCAGTAGCCAAACCCACAGAGTGAGGTCTTGTCTCACATTATGTTCCAGCCATAGCTGGACCAGGAAGAGAAGGGAGGACAGGAACCCTAGGTTCCTCGTGGGAAGCAGAGCACTTAAACATTTTCTGTCCCCTTCCTTCCATCCTAAGAAACCCAGATGGGGACAGAGGAACTGCATTACTCACCAGCTCATTGGCGAGATTCATTTGCTGATAGATTGGGACATTTGGGCTTTTAGTTACTTGTGATAGACAGCATAATAACCTCTCCTGAAAGGGTGCACTGAATTTCAAAGTGCTTTCCCAACCTGTTCTGAGTGGCTGTGCTGGAAACTACTTGGGAGGTCCCTGGGTTTTCCCATTAGCCACTTGCATTGTTGGGAGAAACTTTCTCTTCCCTCCCTCCCTCCCAGGCTCTTGCTAGCAAGTCTTTCTCCCTGCTCTGTGGTATAACCCAACCTCTATATAATAAATGCAAACCTCAGCATCCAACTTTGCATTTAGGGGGGAAATAATCCTAGTTACAAACCAGCCCGGAGCGTGAGGCTGGGTTTTAGCCAGAGAATCTGCCTGGGAGTAGTAGAGGCTCATGGTGGAGGCTCAGGGGGATGCCTTGGTCCTCATGTTTACCCAAGCTCGTGTTCTTAAACCTTGGTGGTTCTTCAGATGTCACTGATGTGTTGCCTCGCCTTGCAGTTTCTTGCCCAATTGAAGCTCATGGACTACAGCCTCCTGGTGGGAATTCACGATGTGGAGAGAGCTGAACAGGAGGAAGTGGAATGTGAGGAGAACGATGGGGAAGAGGAAGGGGAGAGCGACAGCACCCACCCCGTCGGGACCCCACCAGACAGTCCCGGAAATACACTGAACAGCTCACCACCGTTCGCACCAGGAGAGTTTGACCCGAACATCGATGTTTATGGAATTAAATGCCATGAGAGTAAGCTTAGTTACGATTGATGCTTTTTACATATGACATGGCTTGATTTTTGCATTGTGATCTATCAGTAATTACAACCCCAGTGCTACCCTGCAAGACTCTTTCTATGGAGTCTGCAGACATTGATTTAGGGACAAGTGTTGGAAGGAACTGGAGGCTCTGACATATGTTGAGTTGATCAGTTGAAGTGCAGAGTGAAACTACAAACTATTTTTTATATACAATACACACATATGCATACCCACACACATTTAGAAATAACCTATATAAGAAATGTTTTAAAATAATTTTTTCTTAGCTATCTTCTAAGTAAGTCAAAGGTGTCACTGATGTTTCTGAGCTGGGCACATATGTATGGTCCACTGTGACCCTCAGGGGGCCATTATCACCCATCACCCTTCATTCTCAGAGGCACCGAGGCTGGCCCCTGTATGTGAGAATCTCTCATTTGCTCCTGTCTGTCCTCTGGTGTCCTCTCCATGAATGGGTCTGCAACCCTCTTCTCTAGACCAGGTCCATCTTACTCTTCAATATCTGTGTGATTGGATATTGAAAGGGATATTACATTCTACCTTAGTTATTCATCCATGAACAAAACCAAAATATTTTGTTGATAAAAATGGCCTCTTTTTTTTTTTTGAATAATAAAACACATGATTCTTTTTTTTTATAACTCTCAGGTGACATACCAAACAAATGGGTTTGGGGTGTGTTTTCCTGTATTTTCATTTTGCTCACCAAGATCATTTGTTCAACCTAGGAAATTAGATAAAATCAAATATGCATTTCTTGCTATTTATAATTGAAAAAATTCATTTTTAAATATATAGACAGTAAATAATGGAGGTGATATAAATAAGCATATATGTACAATGAGAATTAATTATGAATAGTACATCTAATGGAAGGTAAGATTAATGAGCATAATTAGTCCTACTGGTTTTATAGAGTGTTTTTTAAATAGTATTTTTCTTCACACCACAGCAAGGTACTATCATTAAAGAAAATACAGATTAACAAAAATTTAAAACCCTTGATTCTCACCCTTGGACCTGCATTAGGGTCTATGGCTTGTTTGTTGTTTTGTTTTTGTGGTATTTTGTTTTTGTACTTTTTATTCTTTAAATGGAAATAGAATTGGGCACAGAGAGCCAGCAGGAGTGCACAGGCGTTGGACAGAGCTTGTTTTCAGACACCTTTGCTCCCGATCCCACTGACTCCCTCTTGTTCCAGCCTCGCTTCTCCCTCCCACGGCAGGCCATGCTTCTCCAAATGTTGTCATTCATGTACCACAGTCACGGCTGCCCTCCCTTTACAGACTCGCCTAGGAAAGAGGTATACTTCATGGCAATTATTGACATTCTCACTCATTATGATGCAAAAAAGAAAGCCGCCCACGCTGCAAAAACTGTTAAACATGGCGTAAGTATGGCTTTCTTTCCTTCCCTCTTGGGTCCTTCGTGTTGTCTGTGATATGGGGACCGCTCTCTTCCACATGCCTATAACCCCAGCACTCAGGAGGCTGAGAAAGGAAGATCAAGAGTTCAAGGCCAGCCTGGGCTACTTAGTGAAACCTTGTCCCAAAAAACAAAACTAACCAAAAAAAAGGAGTAACTTGCCAGGGCCCCATCGCTAGGCAACGGTAGAGATAAGGTTACCCCAGGACACATCTGAGCCTCCTCCAGTGGTCATGTCTGTGACCCTGCCCTGGCAGGGAACCCCGCCTGCTTGGTTGAACATCACAGTTGGCTGCATAGCTGTCTTATGCGTGTATTGTAGAGATCGACTCACAGCCTTCCAGGTACCGGAAAGCCATTGAGCCCATCCCAAACAGGTCAGCTTGGGCCCTATTGGTGCACACTGGTAGGAGGGCTGACTCCCAAAGGTGGGAAGCCAACTAAGATACACCAGAAGCAGAAAATGCAGCTGAAGGCTCTTGGTCATCCCAGAAATGGAGTCAGCCTAAAACCATATTCCATTTCCCAAAGCAATAAGTCAGTCATATCCTCAGTAGCTACGGTGGCCCTGCCATGTGCAGATGCTCAGTTCGAGATGGAAGCCATGGCTGTCCTACCAAGACGGAAATGGGGCAGATCCGGGTTTCACCTGTCCACTTGTATGACCTTGAAGAAATATTTTGTAGCTTCTTTTCCTTCTGCGGGTAAAGGAGTCCTAAGGCCTTGCTTGGTGAGATTTACAGGGGGACACGGGAGGTGACCGGGTCAGACACTGGGCAGACATCTTATAGAGTTTGTTCCCGTATTGTACGCCTTTTGAAACTGAAGTGTACAGTGGCTAACACGATTCCGTGTGAGTCCCCCAAGTAACTTACCAGTTTAGTTCCACAGCTTACAGCATGGCTTAAAATCATGGGCAGTTTGCAAGAGCAAAATGTTACTCTTAGCAAAATATTGTATTGCACAACTGTTGGGGGCCACTCTTTGCCTTCAAGTCCTGGGCCCCTCAGTGAAGAGCTGAGCAGCTCAGACCTGGAAATTACAAGTTGGTCCATGAACATGCGGTGTCTAACTAGCACCTGGTAACTTAGTCAAACTCTGGTCTTACCCTTTGCAGCTCAGGAAACTGGCCAGTAGCTGCCTCAAGTGTGCTGGTCAGCCCTGGGCATCTAATAACAGAAAATCCCCTGCTGGACATCTGCCAGGGGCCCAACTTTCCCTTGCCCTGTGTAGGTCTATGAAGGGGGAACAAAAGTACCCATGGGCCCCACTGGCCTGGGAGGTGCAGCTAGCTGCCTGGGCCCCACCTGGCTGTGGGGCGGGAGAAGAGCCTGGAGCAGCTGTCCTAGGATCCGTCACTGCTGTGTCACCCCTTGTTTTTGAGCATTGGACCATTTACCTCTGTCTTAAACAGGATCTAGAAAAATTAACACAATCTTTGTCACTGTTATTAAGGTTTCCTTTTTGCCTAGTACTTATGCTTTTGTCAAAGTCTCATCTGCCTTCTTGAAAGGAAAATATATTGTCCCTGTGCCTTTGGATTTAAGCCACACACATGCTACTGTTTGATAAGAATGGCCCAAATGTGGCTAATATGATTATTTTTTAAGTTGTAACCATCACAGGCAAATAGTTGTCGCCAACCTTTGCTTCATTTTCAGACACAGATTCATGAGAATCTTAATTACTCAGCCAAATAGCCAAGATATTTTGAGTTACTGTTTAAGAGCAGAGGCTGCATGGGTGTGACTATTACTAGCTTTAGGGCTGAGGAGGCAGGTGGCTCAATAGTGGAGCTTCTGCCCAGCACACACCAGGCCTCGGGTTCCATCCTCAGCATCCCCCAAATAAGTTATTTATTAGCTTTACATTCAACTGCAGGTGGAAATAGCTGTAAATATTGCATAGTAATTTGGGGAAATTGTAAATATTATATCAATATTCCTTTTCTTGAACGCTGCCCAGGCTGGAGCAGAGATCTCAACTGTCAACCCAGAACAGTATTCAAAGCGCTTTTTGGACTTTATTGGCCACATCTTGACGTAACGTCCCGCGCAGCCTTGGACGAACATGAGCATGGGAAGGACAGAGGTGGCTTCAGCGTAGGAAAAATGAAAACCAAACTCAGTGAAGCACTCATCTTGCAGGAAGCAAAGCTCCTTGTTTACATCTTCAGGCCAAGATGACTGATTTGGGGGCTACTCGCTTTAACAGCTACCTGGTATTTCCCAGCATCCTTCTAGCTATTTCTGACTCTCTGGGTGTGTGGGTGGGTGTGGGTGTGGGTACACACGTGTGCACCCACATGTGTACACACACATTTTAAAATAATTAATTAATTAATTAATTAAACCGATCAGCTCGAATCAGAGCATATTGCAACAAAACCCCTCTGATTCCAGCTGGGGCTGAATGAATGAATGAGTGAGCTCATGAGGCGGAGGAGCGAAGGGAATGCATGTCAGAGCGACCTTGTCGGCATCACATGATAAACTGTGGATCAGTTTATTTTTTGAACTGAAAGATGTGAGACAGTATTCATAATAATAATGAAAATAATAATGACAGTAATAATAATGATGATTAAAAGGAAAAAAAATACCTTTCTGCAAATGTTACCCTTCTACCCCACACACAGACACTTGGTAACCTAAGCCCCCAGCCCTGGGCAGAAGAATGCTGGCGTCTCCGTGTGTACTGCTTTGGGGTTCTGTCCCTATGGGACCCCCAGTGTCCCAGAATAGCTCCCCTTCCTCCAAGAAGCCGATGCTGTGGGACTCTGTCTACATTTTCACCTCTATAAATGTGTTCAGGAAAACTGCTTGCTTCTCTTTTCTTGCCTGGAGAGTTCACTGTTACACCCTATGTTGCATTATAGCAATTCATGCTATGAAATAAAAATAAAGCTTCCCCGAAAGGTGCATAGTTTGGGGCAATGGTAGCTACATCTCTTGCTTCAGGAAGATGAGCAAAGAGTTAAAAGTCTGAATTCTCCTGTGACCGAATGCAAATCTGAATTATAAAAGGCTTGTTTGACCATTGTTTAAGCAGTGGTATTTTGTTACCAATTATCCCTTTAACGGAAGCCCTCAGTTTTACTGTTTACATTATTAGGAAAACAGGGATATTTTTGAATCTAAAAATTTAATACACAGCGTGTGATTTTTGAAGTTTACATGTAAAGTCATTTTACAGTATAGATAAAATAATGTTTGTCACATTTTGAGCTGTGTCCTGCGGTCGTGTTTTTGAGTGAATGTTTTGTTCAAAGTACACGGTAGATAGTCTTTTACAATAAAAGGAAAAGGATTGTTTTGTTCCTCCAGATACACATTTATCAACCTAATGATTTAAAAAGAGAGATTTAACCCAAATCTGATGGTGTAAGTTCATTGCCCTAAACTGTGCTGATTGTGTTTAATCAAGTTAAACTTTTCCAACACCAATCATGTATCTACCAAGTTTCCTGCATTTTCTAAAACGCATCAAGTTATAAAATATTGGACTTGCTTAGAGTAGATTATCAATTTATATGCTGTGTTAAAGCTGTGCCTTTATAATTCTTTGTTTAAAACATCAGGTGGGTTTTGTAGGCAGTTTCAGAAAAGAAGAAAAATCCACCATTCTATAATTACTTACAACCCAACAAGTCCCCCTCCCAGGCTGCCTTTTCCACTCACTCTACTTGGGGCCTCTCCAGTTGCAGCTGTGCCTAGCATGCAGGGCCGGCCTCCATAGCGTCTCCGGAAGCCAGCAGCAACACCCTCTGACCACTTTCTACCAACTTTCCATAGAGTTGCTATGCAGTGATGTTAACTCCACTGTAACATAGTTGCACAAATCTGTATTTTATGTATTTAAATTAATCAGTGCTACGATTTGCCTCCTCGCCTCCACCACCCTTCATTCTGGCATCAAGTCCCTTTTGGTGTTCTCAAGTTCTGTTGTGGTTCCTTTGTCCCAAGACTGACAAACGCAGCACCCCAAAGTAAAGATGAGGTACACATGTGATTTGAGTAACTATTTCCTTTGCAGCCAATCTGTGTATGCTTTTAGAAGTTTACAAAATGCTTCATTTTTGTCTGTAACCGTCTCTGTCATTCATTTCGGTGGACACACTGTTTGGACAGAGTGAGAAAGTTTGCCTTGTATCTCCTAGTGCTAACAGTACCTTCCAGTCATGAGCCAGGCTTTACAAAATAAAGCACTTTGATGACTCAAAAGGTGGATCCTGGTTCTTCTGTCTCGGCTGTGTTACTCTCTGCTGCAGACAAATTATAAATTCTACTGAGAGTACCTTTAGCCAGTCCATGAAGAGGCAAAAGCAATATGGTATCTTTTCATTTCTAGAGCCTTGCTTTTAATCTGCAAACTATCTTATCAGTAGGTGATGGAAACGTCCACAGCAAAATTGACTTACTAGAGATTGGGGAAAAAATCTCTTCAGTGAATACCTTATAAAATGTGCTTATTTTCAGTGCAATCAACCTTAGCTCTGTGTGTCAGCATTTTTTTGAAACTTCATTGGGCACCACTGATGGAGAGGGTGCTGTGATGTGGCACTCCACTCTCCTGGGTACCGGTTGCTGTCATGGCACTTGTTCTAAAAAGATGTATTCTAACGCAATGGATATAGCAGGAAATAATTTAAACATAATGCATATTTCATGTTGTTTGTGTGCAGTTTGGTCCACAAGGAGCATTAGGTGAACACAGAAAACTGAGCACTGTGGAACTCAGCCACGTAGGAAGACACAAGACACACGGATGCCACAAACATCTGCCAGTGCCTAGGTCCACTGCAGTGCAAGGCATCACACTCACCCATCTCTGGAGTTGCAACTTTCTGACAGCCTCTGCCACGGGCACCACCCAGGCCTTTATCAGAGAAACTTGCGTTCATGTTTCCCAGCCATTTAGCATGTTTGCAACCATGCTATTGATTTTATTAAGGGGTTTGGGGCTTTTTTGGTTTTGTTTTTTGGTTTTTTTATGTTTAACTGGTGAAGTCTTTTGGTGTTAGGTCCCTAGTTCTATTTTCTCTGTAAGTTCCATGGATTCTATTTCATGCCTTTGCCTGGAGCAGTGATTTCTAGGGACATGGTGTCACATTATTGCATACATAACCGCGGTCAGCAGAGAGTTTTGATTAGGTTTTCTTTGTGGATGACTTGAATCTGGGCATTCATTTTCCTCTTTTTGGGTTATTTAATTTCTTCAGTTGAAATTTTTCCTGGTCCCAGAAAATTAGTTATTTTTGATTGAAAAAGGACAAAAGTGAGTATGAAGCATTAACCCATTTTTGTTGTCGTTTTATTTGTTTTTGCAGGGAGCATTAACCCTTCATGCAACACTTTTGAAAATAGTAGTGAAGAAGTAAGGGCAAGAGATGAGCAACTATATAATGAAGTGGTGCTCTATAGCATGTGTGAGGCACAGTATGTAGTGAGGCCTGGAGGGCAAACATTTTGGACTTTGACATCAGTGGGTTCTCAGGACCCTCAGCACCACTCCACACAGCCTTTCTAGGAATTTTTAGAGTATTTGTTGGTTTGTTAGTTTGACAGAGTTTTTCTTTGTAGCCCAGGCTTGTCTTGGTCTCACAATCCTCCAGCCTCAGCCTCCCATGTGCTGGAATTCTAGGTGTGTACCACCACACCCAGCTCTCTAGGAATTTCTAATTGGCACACAGTGATGATAGTGACTATTATACATACACATCCTTTGAGCTCTCAAAATAACTGGCTCCCATCTCACTCTTTCCCTGTCTTCTTAAATAACTTTTAATTCAGCCTCAATCACTCAATGTGGAGATGGCTTTATTAAAATCATAAAGTTTATTCTCCCTAAAGGGAAGAAACTCTGCTATGCCTTTGGAGTTCCTGTGCTCAGGAGTCACCCGCTCCTGAGTATAAATTTTGGATCTCGAATGTCCCCTAAAGGTTCAGGGGTTGAAGGGATGTGCCTCAGCCTGTGGTGGTATTGGGAAGTCATAGAACCTTTGAAAGGCAAGGCCTCATGGAAGGAAGTTAGGTCTCGGGGGCATGCCCTCAAAGACATATTGAGACCTTGGCCCCTTTCTCCCTCTTTGGTTCCCAGGGCCAGGAGGTGAACAGACCTCCTTTCCCACATGTACCATGCCACACAGGCCCAAACCAACTGGGCCAAGTGACATAGGCTAGAACCATGAGACAAAATATACCTTTGTTCCTTGTAAATTGGTCATCTCAGGCGTTTTGTCACAGTGAGGGAAAGCTGCTTAGCCTTGTTCAGCTTCTGGCCAGCCTCCCTTTCATCCCCTTTCCATTTATTCCGAACTGGATCTTTAATCTGTCAGCATATCAAAAAGGTGCTTGTAGTAAAATGGGCCTGAAGGCCATTCAAGCAGGAAAATTTGAGTTTATGACTTAGCCTAGAATGATTATTGGAAGTGCTTTCATAAAAGAAAACCCTAGAGAGTAAAGTTGGTACATTTTTATTGAAATCAAATGCCTTTCAGAAGTTTGTTCCAGTTCTATGTTTGCAATTCTGTAAAAATCCTGCCAAAGGGCAGTTAAATGCCCAAGTTTATAATTCTCTCTCACTCTTAAACACTATATGTAGTATAATTTCATGAGAGGATACAAAAGATTATAATTTCCCAGAGTGGGCTATGATAGATCTGTGTTTTATAGAATCACACACTGTTGCTGAAAGAAGTGTTACAGTTAAGGAAACTGTCAATCTAAATAACACCAGAGAATGGTTCTCTAAGACTTAAAAATTATTTTATTCAGGAATGGGCAGAAGATTGTAGTCTGACTTGTGTGTGCTATAATTCAGAGAGGCAAAGAAGGACAAGAGTTTTAAAAGCTAAAATGAGGAAGGTATGTTGTTTACAAACAATTATCCTTGGCTGCCAGGATCAATAAGGAGAGTACCATTGGCCCAAGATGGCACTTGCTGGGCAAACGTCCCTAGAAGTATTCTTTGCATAAAGTTGTGGTGGCCTTTATGCAATGTCGTGGTTTTTTTGAGAGTCCTTGTACTGGTTATCATCACAGTCACACGTGCATGAGAATCCTCTCTTTGTGGTCTCCCTACTCCATTTTGTTAGTGTCTAATGTAAGTGAATCCATTTTAGTTCTGTCATCTTTCATAAAACCTTAGGGCAGAAAAGCTAAGTGACTCGTCCATGTTCACAGCAGTTAGTAACAAAGTCGAGGGTAAAACTCAGCACTCTGCTCCAACTCAGGAGTAGAAGTTGAATGCATGACCAATGGACCCGGAGCCCTCTTGGCACTCCAAGACCTCACCATCATCCTAATGAGGGTCACTCTATAATATTCCATTTTCCTATCCTTTTCTTTTGGTCCAATAGTTTTGTTGTGATGGTTGTTTTATCATTGCTATTGTTTATCATTTTGGTTTTTTTAATCAGTGAATCTCACAGGGAAATATAAAAATATTCTGAGACCTACTAAATGGCAATCTCTGGAGGTAGAGCTCGGAACTCTATCATTAAAACTTGCTTCCAAAGCAAAGATTGGAGAAGATGGGGTGGGGAGGAAGGTCCATGATGAAGGATGAAGGGGGAGAGGTCAATCTCAATGTAATAGGGGAATGTAAACCAAGTAAGTATCAGAGTTTTACTACAAACTAGCCATAAGGCTCCATAACCTTTGTGGGTCGATGAAAGTGTTGCTAGAAGTGATGTAAAGAATCCATAATGGAAAAAGCCAATGCTTTATTACTCTGTACCCCATCATCATTTACTAGTAAAGGAAAAGAAAAGGAAAAAGAAAAAAAGAAAATCATGAGATATGTACCTTTTAGAAAAATGCTTCTCATCAATGGCCAGGTTTGGAAACCCCTATCTCAAATGGCTAATCCCTCTGACTGATCACTAATTTTAAGTATGTTTTCTAATATCTCTCGTTCTCTGCTTTCAGGCTACAGTGGCAGAGTTAGTCGTTTTGACAGAGGCATTATAGCCTACATTGCCTGAAACATTTACCATGTCGCCCTTTACAAGAAAAGTTTGCTGAGAGCTGAAGGAGAGCCTTATTTTGGTATTCCAAACTCATTTCTGCAAAACCATACTTAGGCTTCAGCTACAGTTCCTTTGTGTTTTTCCTCATCCATGCTATGATATAAAGCAAAGTTTGAAAAATACTTCAAAACTTCACAGCAAAACTGAATATTAAAATTTGGGGCTGGAGATGTGGCTCAGTGGTATAGTGCTTGCCTAGCATGCACAAGGCCTTGAGTTTAATCCCCAACACCACACACACAAAAAAAAGACATGTTCTAGGATTGTATAAAGTTTGTTTATTAATACCATGTCATAAATGTATCCATAGTGATTGACTTTGATGAGGTCCCTTGGTTGTCAAATCAGAGCTGGGGGGGAGGGTAGTTTCTTTTTAAGAAAATAAAGGGAAAGAAATTAATCCCTAATTTTTGGAAAGTCTATGGGTCAGGTCACCTTTGCCTCTACTGGACCTCTAATTTCTTGTATCTGTTACTCTTCCTGGTCCATATGGCCACTGACTAGGTTCCTGGTGTGCAGACTATTCAGAATAAGGATAACTAAACGCTATCCATATTGGATGATCATCTCATGCATGTCAAACTCCAGGGTCATGTGAAAATACGTAGTATCCCTGTATTATCTCTGCATTATCCTCATCTTGTCATTTTTGTCCCTGGAGACCTACATCATACACAGAGAACCTGGACCTTCTGTCTAAAGGCAGGTTGTCTCATTCTTTCACTAAATCTGTTGCAACATTATGGAATTTGCATTTTAGTAAGTTGCTGTGGTTATTTTAAATCTGTATCTCATTTGCCAATGGAGTTGCCTATCCATGAAACTCATTTAGAGTTTCATTTAGAGTTTCATATGAAACTCATAAATTTGTCACTCAGTATTGTTAGGTGCCATTGAGTTCAATCCAACTCATAGTGACCCTGTGTACAACAAAACGAAATACTACCATAACACTGTGCCATTCATATGATCTTTTTATGTTTGATCTCATTGTTGCAGCTCCTGTGTTTCTTCTCATTTTAAGTTGTGCTACATCAACCAAAGGAGGTCCCAGGGACTTTACTCCATTCCTGTCATTAAAGTCAACTCTACTTTGAGGAGGCAACTCTTCCCCAGTCATCTTTTCAATGCCTTCTAGTTTGGTGGCTCATTTTCTGGCATTATATTTGACAGTGCCTCTCTGCTATTCATGGGGTTTTCAATGGCTAATTTTTTAGGGAGTGGGCTGCCAGGTCCTTCTCCCTAGTCTACCTTATTCTGGAAGCTCAGCTGAACCTGGCCACCATGAGTGGCCCCGCTGGTATCTGAGATACTGATGGCATAGCTTTCAGCATCACAGCAACACACAAGCCCCCACATCACAACGAGCTGGCAGACACATGAGAGAAGTCACTCAGTGCATTTGTTCAAATCCTGTAAAAACAGATGGATGAGCTCTTCAACGTAGGTAAAGGGCTTTAATATCTTTATGCATACATTCCTCTCTCTATCATCTCTATCTCTATCTCTATCTCTCTATCTTTCTCTCTCTCTCTTTCTCTCTCTCAATACTGGGTGATAGAATCCAGGGCCTTGAACATGGTAAGCAAGCAGTCTACCACTGTGCTATATACTTCAGCCACTGGAACACTGTTTAATTTTTTTTTTTTTTTTTTTTTTGCCTCAAGGAGTTCTGGTTAAGGCTTCTGTAGCAACTAATATGTGCAAATTTTACTTAATTTTGCCAAGATGCTGCTTCTAAAATATAAGCATTTACGTGGCCTGTGTTTACCTAACATTTCTCCTCTTGGAACTTCTTAGTAGTTTGGGAGTCAGTAGGTAACTAGCCTGTTAGTGCAGTACTCCAGAAGTCTCAGGGCTAAGGGTTAGCTCAGTTGGTAGAGTGCCGTTCTGCACTCTCTGAGGCCCTGGGTTCAATCCCTAGCATTGCTAAAACAGGAGAAGGACCTGGCAGCCCACTCCCAAAACAATCCTAAAACAATCAGCCATTGAAACCCCTATGAATGGCAGAGAAGCACTGACATGGTGTTGGGCATGGCACAGTGTTGGGAAGTGTTTCATTCTGTTGTATATAAGGTCCCTATGAGTCAGACACACTTGATAGCACCTAACAACAACAAAAGATTGTCTCAGGGGTTTTTTCCCTCCAAAATTCTAGAAGACAACTTCTTCCTGCTTTGGTTGTACTTTTATACCTTGAAATTAGGGTTTGGCCAAGGAGGAGGGTATTTTCCAAGCATGGAACCCATTCTTCTTCCACCCCATTTTTTCCAGATTGTAGAGGTGATTTAGTGAAAATCAGCAGTTCTTTCTAAATTTCTATAAATAGCCACAGAGTAAATAGAACATGTTATTGCAGTGAATGCAGATATACTTCAGGCTATGCAAAACAGAATATCTTCTCTTGTCAAGTACAGGATCCAACCAAACACTAGATGTTCAACTGTGAGGCAGTTCATTCTCTTTTAATATTTTCACACTTGGATTTAGTTTCTAATTAAACAGAATGCCATAAGGAGCATTGCCTCTTTTGACCAACAGCAAGAAGAAACACAGATGCTAAAATATACAAATGGATTGTGTGTATTGATCACAGTTCTGATGGACCAGACACAGAGCATCTGGGATTTGTTGATCGGGCACAATCCCACTGTTACTGTGAGAACATGGGGTACATATGCCATTGTTATTAGGTGCCATCAAGTCGGGTCTGACTCGTAGTGACCCTCATAGGTTTTCAATGGCTGATTGTTCTGGGATTGCTTTGGGAGTGGATTGCCACATCCTTCTCCTGTTTTTGCAGTACTGGAGATCAAACCCAAGGCCCCAGAGATCACAGAGCAGCACTCTACCAACTGAGCTAAACAGACATTGCATAGATGTTCTTGGCTTCTTTCAGTCTTCTAGGTTATTCCAAATGATGTTAGGTAAAGTGGTTTTAAAACCACCAGTGTGATAAAATTTAGTTTTGACACAGTCCTACATTAATTCATATGTCTGCACTGTGCTTCATATTTTATAAAGAATTTGCCTTCAAATTCTCTCATTTAAATTTGTTACCTATGGTTTTATTTTTATTATTCTCCTTTCACAGTTGAGAAGACTAAAGGTGGCAGGTCACACAGCCAGGTCTTTAGACAGTTTCACACTTAGGGTTCTTTGTACTATGTCACATCACCCTTGACTTTCACGGTTCCCTAACTCTTATGTGTCCTGTTCCATGTCCTTGCATTTCATGCACATAGAGTCAAATTGCTTACTGGAAGTTTGTGCTTCCATCTGACTTGGACAGTCATATTTGGTTTGCCCTGTTTATAGCTTACATTGAAACCTGGTGGCTTCTGGGACTCATCCCATTGGCTTCCCCAGAGACTGCAAGAAGTTATTTGACCAAATACAATTTAGGTGTTCTGAAGATATTTTTATAGAAGTTTTTTAAAATCCATAGTCAATTTTCTGTAAGGAAGATTATTGTAGGTAATCTTGGTGGGCCAGACCCGGTCAGTTGAAAGAGCATAAGAGCAAAACTAAGGCTCCATGGAAGACATCCTGTCTGTGGGCAGCAGCTTCAGCTGGTGCATGCGAGTTCCAGCCCACCTGTGTGGCTTGGCCCTGTCTAATCAGCCACCACAATCACACCTGCCAATTCTCGCAATCAGCCTCACAGGTATCTCCTACTTCTGTCTCTCCGGTAGAACCCTCCAGGTGTTGCAAAGCTATTTCAATAGCAATGGCAAGGAGCGCTTCTGGAATGGTGGAGTAAAGTCCTCCTAACTCTTCCACAGCCAGTTGACAGGTCACGGCCACTGCTGCTGCCACCAAGGTGTCTCTAGTGATCCCTGAAAGTCCGGCACATTTTGTTAGTGTTAACGTCGACATAAAATAGTCTTTGTCATCATTGCACTTAAGGGTGTGGGACAAAGACATGTTTACATATGGTTGATAAAGTAGACATAAACCCTACCAAGAGGGTAGGAGAGCTCACTGAGGATGATATGGAAACACGGTCACCTTCATGAAGAATCCATGGCAGTACAGGATCTTTAACTGACTCTTGGACAGACAGAAGGGCATGAAGGATGGAAAATACAGTCAGATTCTTGCCAGTGGTCTCAACAATAAACTCTGTAAGCCTGGAGCCACTGGAGAAGACTTGAACTGACAGACGGCTGCACCAATTGAGGAGCCACCAAGGCCAGCATGCCAGGGCCGCTGGCCATAGTGGCTGCACTCCGTGCATGTTCAAGGAGAAGGAAGTGTGCAGGCCTTGTCTATCAATGAATAGCTCATATATCAGAAAACAAAAAGAATCTCTGAAAACTCACTCATCTATGGCAGCAATGAGATGCTAGCAAGAAGTGTCATGATGTTTTCCGAACTCTGGACATTAGCTAAAATCTTGCTGCAATCTGGTGAATTTTTATTTTAGAAAGTCAACTAAATCTCTGAAATAACAGTGAATTTTTTGTGTTTTCATACTTTCTTCCTGTTTCCCTCTCCACAACTCCACAGTATCCCCAAACCAACATCCTCACAACCATAACTTGAAAACTAGGATCACTAGAGGAGAGAGAATGGATTTGCACCTCCCCAAAAAGACCACCCCCACAGAATTTCCACCATTTGACCTGCCTGGGACCTCTGTGTGACAGCCCTGTTCACAGGACTTGCTTCTATTTGATCTGAGAGCTCACAAGGTGGAAAAGTTTCTATTCCCAAAGCATTTGTTGCAAACAATCAGTGGTGATTGTTTAATATCTCAGTTGCCCGATAGGGTGAACACCAGCTGAATTAAAAAAAAAGGCTGAAAAATGTAAAATGAAAATCTGGGTGGAGAGACGTATGTAGAGGGCTGTGAAAAGCCTTGCCACATTCTTGGACAGCTGGAGGCCATGCACAAATGCAGAGCAGTGTTCACATGCAGCAGAGTCTGAAAAAGGGTCTTTCTAATCTCTCCCCTCCAGCTGACCTTGAGAATCTGCATAAGCAAGCAGCAGAGTCATAAGCTGATGGAACATAGAAAGTACGCACCAACAAACACAGAGTCTCCAGCAAAGGGCTCAATGGATCAAGGCATTTAAGAAAACAGCTGTTCAATCATTAGCTCACCATTAAGCTAAGGGACTAGAGTCATCAATAGCTGCACACAAAAAGAATACAAACTTAAAGACTTAGCCCATGGGGTAGAGCACTTGCCTAGCACATGCTACTCAATGGTAGAGCACTTGCCTAGCACATGCAAAGCCAAGGGTTTAATCCCTAGCCCTGCAAAAAGAAAAAACAGAACTAGTCCAGAGAAGACACTAAATAAACAGACAACAGTAACAAAAAACCTTGGGTGAATGGCATGAAGAAGGAAATCTCATTTCCACATTATATTTCCACATTGCCACATTATATTATTTAAAACATCTCCATTTTCAACAAAAACCCTATGGTGCTGTCACATAAAGGAGAGTGTAGCCCCTACACAGTGTGAGAGGAGAGGGACAGTTAATAAACTATCCTGTCAGGCTTACTAAATAATAACTTGAAATCAACTACTATCAATATGTTCAAAGAACTCTAGGAAAACATGCCTAAAGCGTTAAAGGAAAGAATGAGAATTATGTTTCCAGAAATGGAGAAAATTGAGCTGGGTGCCATGGCACATGCCTGTAAATCCCAGCAACTCAGGAAGCTGAGGCAGGAGGATCAAGGGTTTAAGGTCAGAGGCTGCCTGTGCAACTTAGGGAGACCTTGTCTCAAAAATTTTTTAAAGGGAGGTCTGGGGGTACAGCTCAATGGTGGAGCACTTGCCTACCATGCATGAGGCTCCGGGTTCAACCCCTAGTCCTGAAAAAGAAAAGAAAACAAAGAAAGAAGAAAGAAAAGAAAAAGAAAGAAGAGGAAGGAAGAAACAAAGAAACTGAATCTGTTTCTGATAAGATTTTGAATTTTTCTATTGTTTTCCTAAATTCAATATTCCCTTGTTTCCTTTTTTCCTTTTGTTTCCTCTTAGTTTTTGTATTTCTGTTTCAAGATGTTTTATCAAGTCCCCAAATGCTGTTGGAAAATATTTACTAAAGCTTGAAGTATTGTGTTCTAAGCTTCTTCAGCTTTGTGGGGTTTGTTTCTGGAGGGAATTTTTACTAGCTGAAATATTTTTTTCTAACTTTTAAAATAATTTTGTATGAATGTGTTCTGCTGTTTTTAATTTTCATTCTTCTCAAAATTCTATGGGGGTGGTCACTGGTGTGTTTTTTGTTCCTACAGGATCCTTAATTTTCCCCCTGTTACTTCCTTCTTTCCCTTCATTGCCACATCTCCAAGAAGTACCTTCTCATCTCTCTGCAGACAGTACTTGACTTACATTAATTTGACTTCTGATAGTCCAACTTAACATTTTTCAGCTTTACAATGGTGCAAAAGCAATACACATTCAGGAGAAACTACTTCAGATTTTGAATTTTGATCTTTTCCTAGGCCATCGATATGTGATATGATAACTTTCATGATGCTAGACAGCAACAGGGAGCCACAGGTTCCAGTCGGCCACTTGATCATGAGAGAAAACAACCAATACCAAACCAAACAACCAAGCAGTGTCCTGTATTCAATAAATTGCATGGGCTGTTCAATACATTTTTATAAAATGAGTTCTGTGTTAAATGGTTTTGCTTAGGCTATAGTCTAAAATGCCTGCAGCCATAGTCCTGTGGCATCGGATCCTGTCAGATCTGGGAAGCTAAGCAGGGTAAGCCTGGTTAGTACTTGGATGCGAGACCACCTGGGAAAACCAGGTGCTGTAGGCTTGGGAGAAGGACCTGGCAACCCACTCCCCAAAATCAGTCCGCCATTGAAATCCGCCCTATGAACAGCAGAGAAGCACAATAGTGTTTCACCTGTTGTGCATAGGGTCACTATGAGTCGGATGCCGACTGGACGGCACATAACGACAACAACAACAACAACATAGTCTAAAATAAATGTTCTGAGCACATAGCAAGGCTAAGCTATGATGTTTGGTAGGTTAGGTGTATTAAATGCATTTTCAAATGACAGTATTTTCAACTTACCATGGGTCTGTCAGGTCATAACCATATTGTAAGTTGAAGCAACTTCTCTTTGCAGTGCTGGGGCCTCACACATACTAAGCAACTGCTCCACCACTGTGCTACACCCCCAGGCCCCTCTCTTTTCTTCTTTGTTTTCAATACTGGGTGGGGGGAGAGTTTGAAACTAGAGCCTCACCCATGCTAGACAAGTGCTCATCACTGAGCTGTACCCCTAAGCCCTTTGGCCCCTTTTTTGTTTAGATGCAGTGCTGCCTCTGGCCTTGAACTCACATCCTCTTGCCTCATCCTCTGGAGGAGTGGCTGAGATTACAAGCATGCACCATAGGGCCCAGCTCCCTCTCCTTTCTTACTGAATCTCTTAAGCTTCCTCTACCCTGCTCTCCACACCCAAAGGGTTGCAGCAGAGGGTGAGCAGCAGGCACCCTGTGGGAACTGGATTTGCTTTTCTACTTACAGGTAACTTGAGTACCATGGTATTCTCTGTCTCCTTATACTGTCTAAACATGGATCACCTGTGCATTTATTTGCTTTCCTTGCTGAAATAACGGATATTTTAGGAGGGTGAGTGGGAAGGATCAGAGCTAGATATTCCCTCTTGTCTTTCATGTGGAAATTCCAATTGAGCTTGTCCTCTGCTTCCTCAAATTAAAAAAAAAAAAAAATCCTGCTTTTAGTTGATCTCCACCATTTGCAAGACTCCAGTTTTCAATTTTATATCATTAATGCCAATGTATATAACTCCTGCCTATATTACTCTTTTGAGATCCAAACCTTTAGTCAATTACATATTCAGCTTCTTCACTTGGACGTTTCAAAGATCCTTGATGCTCAAACCTGGCAATACTAAACTAAATTCACGCTATTGTCTCTCCCATACCTAGATCTCCTCCAGTTTTCCCCCGCTTGCCCTCATCCATTTAAGTTGTATAAGCCAAACTCCTGGGAATCATTCCTCCCCAATCTCACTTCCATCACCCCTTCCCACATCCAGATCTGTCACATCCTCCTCATCCTCTCTCCCAAATATCTCCCAGATCCATCCCCTTCTCTCCATGCCCCGATCTGGTTTCCGCACCCAGAGTCCATTCAGTTATTCAAGCCAGAAACCTGGACCCATCTACAGCTCATTTGTTTCATGCCCTCATCACCACGCTGGGTCTAGCTGCAGAGGCTACTGGTTCTTCTTCCAAATATCTCATTCCATCAGCTTCCTCCTATTTCCACTGTACCAGACTGGTCCAGGCCACTATCATCTTTCACTGACAGCCGTCTTGCTAAAAAGTGTGTTCCTCTCTTCCTAAATGTTAAGTCAAAACATGTCGCTCACATATCTAAAACTCTTCAGGGGCTTCCCGTTGTACTTCGGATGAAATCCACGGTCCCTACATGGTCCACCAGGCCTTAAATCACCTTGCCCCTGCCTGTTCCTTAGATTTTACCACTCCTCTCTCAGCAGCTCTCTCTGTGCTCCAGCTATGCCTGATTTATTTCTGTTTCTCAAATAAGCCAAGTTCTTCCTAACGTAGGGTTCTTGCCCCTGCTTTTCCTGCCCACTGGAATGTTTCACTGGGCTCTGCACATGACTTGTTCCTCCTTATGCTGAGTGTCCTATGAGGTAGAGGCTCTCCCATTATTCTCTGTCATAACACTGTTTACTTCCATTGTAATTCATCTCGTGCTGTCATTTCCCCGCTCTCTTGGTTTTCTTATTTGTTTTTAGTTTTCTGTGTGTTCCTGCAATAAGGTGGAAGAGTAGGTGCTTTGGGGGCACCAGGAAAGGCATTTGTGCCGTCTCCGAAGGAGAGTCAGAAAGCTGCTGAAAAGAAGGGATACTGTCTAGCTTGGGATACCACAGACCTTTTGCCAAAGCAGGGTAAGGCGGTTAGGAGGGAAGGACCATTTTGACAAGGAAAACCCTGATTCGAGAGGTTCGAGACAACACAGCACTTTCAAGTGGTTTCCTGTGGATGTCATATAAGCCAAGAATGCACAAGGCTGAACAAGACAGGGAACACACAGTTTATACCAACACTGCAAATGATGGTATACACAGCTTACTTTGACATGGCATCTCCTCTGATAGGAATTTATCCCACATACATACTCAGATGTGTACAAAATAATACTCATGCATTCATGGGAGTATTATTTGTATTGGCAAAAGCAGGAAATAACTTCAATATCACATAGAAGGGGACTGGTAAGTGAATGAGAATTCGATCCAGAAAAGGGAAGATAGCCACTTTTAATGAGAATAAGGTGCTAAAACTGCTAATGTTGGAATGATCTGTCCAAGATAAACTGACAAATGAACAAACACTAATGACAAAAACATGGTATCAAACAGTGACTAGAGAATAGTCCCCTTTGTGTTCCAAATGGTTGCATAGTGTATCTATGTCACCACTATCTCTGGAGCAAACATAAGAAACCAGCTTCAGCAATTGCCCCTGGGAGGCGCAGCGCATGAGTGGGCAGCAGAAAGGGGACCTTTCTGCACCTTTTTGTACCTTTTCCATGTGTTCCAAGCACAGTTTAAATCATAACCCTTGAAAGTAGTGAGGATATTGAAATTGAGGGAAAGATTTTGACTTCCAGATGTCCTTTCTCATCATTCAGAGTGCTCATCATTATCTCTCGTTCTGACAATTTATTCCCATTAAAATAAAGAAGCCAAAGTGAGGCTGGAAGGTCAAGGCAGGCAGGAAGTTACCTGAACTGCCCTCTTCTACCTACATAAAAGTAGGGTGGCACATGCCTGTAACTCTAGTACTCAGAAAGCTGTGGCAGGAGGATCAAGAGGTCAAGGTCAGCCTGGACTAAATAGTGCATGCCTAAAAAACAAACAAACAAACAAAAAACAGTTGGAGAATGGCAGTTGTTCTCAGATTGGGTAAAGTTTCCATTCCTCAGAGCCTGCACTGGAATGGGGTGAGTGCTACAGTGCTAACGCTTCAAAGGGCACTCGAAGGACAGAAAGGGCATGGAGATGTTCGCAACAGGGTCCAAGTACAAGGTCGATTCTTCTTTCTCACGGTAGTGCCCTAGAAACTGCGGCGGGCGTGTGAAGCAGAGGAAATAACACAGGGCAGCTTTTCAAGTCCTTGGATTTATAGAGGATGTTATATGTTCATCAAGAATTGAATTCTCACTTCCACGTTCCCAGCATCCCAGGCAGACTTCATAAATCTGGCAACACCCCGGCCATGATTGGTTGATGGCTGGGCATTCTCACAGCTGGATTGAATCCCATGAGTTGCGGCTGGTACCAGATGTAGATCTACCTCCTCGTTATTCTTGGACTGAATGTCCATTCACCACTTACAAGTTGTGAAAAATAAGATGTTGACGCTTTTTCCTCACTCCTCTCCTTTCTCATTTTAATTTCTCACTTTTTGAATTTATTTGTTACTCCCCAGCCGTAATTCTCACAGGGGCAAAAACAAGTAAGACATGTGAATCAGATGTCAACAGCAGCCCCATGTCTGCAGGCAGGCCAGATCCATCAGAGAGCAAGGACAGGGCTTTGTGGGAGGCTGTATCCGCGCTGTCAGACAGGTGTCCCAGACACCCATAAAACCAGGACTAACGGGGTAAATACTGCCAAGAAATGAGATCTCTAGATAAACGCAAAAGGCAGACCTCCAGGACTTGATTATACAGACTATACATCGTAACCTCTCATTTAACAAACTTTTATTGGGCTTCTATTATGTGTTAAGCCTTGTGTGAGCCAGTGACAATGTGAAAGTCAATGAACCAAAGAAACTTCCAGGCTAGCATGCCAGATAACTCCAATGTCATGCCAGAGCCCTTGGGCTGGGGCTACCACCCGGCTGATGTACTGGTCTCCTGTTCTCTGCTTGGTGCCTGGGCGCAGATGTGTATCTTTCCATCAGACTCCATGCTGTAAATGGAAAAGCTCAAGGCTGTCTGCTTTTATATCCAATGAGAGGATAGACTTAAACCTATTTAAATCTGAAGTTGAATCCCAGCTTGGTTGTTTTGATGACAGGCAATCTTTGGAGTTTTAGTTTCCACATTTCTAGAAAGAGGGATATTATGCAGCTCACACAGTTGTTTTAATAATTGAGATAATGTATCGGACATTCATTTTAGGACCTAGTTTAGGGCATGGTAGGGGCTCATGTTCCCCAGATCATTCAGGACTATGGGTTTTCGTCAGATATTCCTCATACACCATTAGAAGGAATCACTGAATCCATTTTTCATACCATCATCTGACATGGCAGATGGGTACAATACCACAGATGCTGGAAAATTGTCCTCCCTCATTTATTCCTCTTTTCAAGTTTTCTTATATTTACCTAGGATGTCTCAGAGCAAAGCCAGCCACACTCACTTTACTACATCAGCATAAGGTCAATGTTTGAAGGTTATGAGTTGATTTGTAGATGTAGGAACCCAGGTGGGTCACCAAACAAAATCAGTTTGCACCCCAGATGAAGGGATGGCTTTTCAAACAGTTACAGTAAACACACCTATGATAAAATTATAACATTTTAGAACCAAAGCAACAGCCTCAGGAAGCTGGGAATCTGGAGGGAAGGAGGTTAAGCAAGGGTGGGTTCAAAGTGCTACCTGACATTTGCCCCGCACACCAACCTTCCAATGAGAACTTTCACCTCGGCAGGTAACCTAGAAACTTCCACATCCAGTGACAGAAAATCAGCTTTGTGGTACCTGGTATATACGTAGCTCTGATGGGTTTTCTGTTGGGATGAGAATTTTACCTGAAGGTTTCTGAAAAATACCTTAAATAGATTTCTCTTCATCCTCACAATGCCTCCCCAGTCTATTGTCTAGTCACTTGCTCAACATCTTCCTGAAATCTTTCTGGGATATGGCCTCCACCCTGGTTTTTCTGTAAAAGCAAAAAGTGGGTGGACTCTATCAGAGTACTCTTTAAAGGAGCTACGATATAACTAAATTTAAAATAAGCCACATTTGTTTGAATAGGAACTCAGAAAGTACATTGACTCTCGTGCTCTGTTTTGAGGAGATGAAGGGATGGGAGGAGAGTTGTTGGATGAATTCCCAGCATCTTGGGTGCTATGACTAAGTGATCCTTAGACGTTTCATTAAATTAAGAGAGTTAAATAATAGAAATTTCCTGAAAATATTTTTGAAGAGCAATGAAATTTAAACACTATAGGGAAAACAAAAGTGTGAATCCCTTTGAATTATAAGTAGAGTCAAGGTTAGAAAGAGAAAACTCAATGACAGAAATTCCAAAACCTCAAGTTTATGCTTGTGACTTAAATCAGTCAGTTCTCCTCACTTACAGACAGCACCCTTTCATAGAGCCCCAGCCATCCACTGAAAAGAATCCCACTTAGTGAAGGTCAAACCCATCAACCAATGTCAACACTGGTGCCCCCACCCCACTGCAAAATTCTCTTGCCAGAATTTCAAGTGTAGATTAGATAAGAGCATGTTTCATAATCTGAAAATAAGAATCAAAGTACAAAAAAAGAAATGCCTATTCACCAAGAATGCAAGTGGAAAACAAGAATTTGCAGAAGGCTTTTGCTGAACTGTGCAGTGATAAATGATGCTCAGGCTCTGCAGTGTCCCAAAGGGCTTTGTAACTCACCAAAGAAACACATAAATCATGGTTGGCTTGGTCTGTGTGGTGTGAAGGTTATTAAGGCCTTTGAATGCTTTTTAAAAATTAAGTGGTTCTTTTAGGGCATATTAATCAAATTAATCAGAACTCCCTATTCCCCAATCTTTTGGGGAGGGGGATTCCTACAAGAAAAATCAGTGAATGACCTTTCTTTGTGATCACAAAACCTTTCCCTTGCCCTATCTGGTTGTCTATCAAAAAAGCAAGCCTTTCCTGACACCTGCCCTAGGTATGGGAGTGCCACCATACTTGGAATTCCTCTATCCTCCCACAACTCCCCTGACCCAGGTGTCCTTTCCTTCCCTCCCATTTCTAATCACCTTCTGATCACTTCTCAAGAGTGCACAAATTTACTATTATGCTTAGGTCTGAGACATTTGCTCAATGTACAAGGTTCTACGAGAAATATTAGAGGCTTCAATGAAACAAAGGGTTCATTTATGCCCCGCTTGTAAAATGTCATGTTTTCACAGTGATTTCATGCTCAGAACTGAAGGCAGACATCACCTCATTTGACTGTTACCTGAATGTCACATGGTCACCTTCTGGTACATGGGCCTGAATCAGTTGCTCAGAACCTCTTCCTGACTGGGCTGGATTAATGTTATACCAACTATCAAGTGCTCTTTCAAAAATACACTTACCAGAAAATCTCACTTTCCTTTCATAATTCCTCAAATTAGGAAAAAGAATTTATGAAGCATGAAAGCTGCAATAATAGGATTACTTCCTAAGCAAGTAAATACTTAGCCATTTTACCTCTAGGATGGGAACCCAGCTAAATGCCGCTTTCACATAGAACAGTATTTTTACAAGGTGATGTCTTAACGTGGGTGGGTACACTGTAGATGAGCTTTCTAATAACTCTTTATCTGCAAATGTTAAGTGTGACTCTGTGTTTACACAGTGACAAACCTTGTCTTTGATTTTTATTTGTGTTTATTTTTTTAACTAAAAGGGTCTGGAGTGCCCTCTTTGTTACAGTGGCTACATCTTCCTCCCTTTAAGTGACATCACTATTTTTATTTTTTTTATCTCCTTGAAATCCAAGCCTCACTAAACAATATACCCACATTCATCTCTGCTCATTTTGCCGGTAACTCCAAGTTACTTGTCAGTACATGCCTACTTTCCTTCCAGTCTTTTAAATTTGTCTTTTCTTTCCTGATTTTTAATGCATGTTAACTTGGAAAAACTTATCAAGTCATATTTTCAGGCATTTTGGAAATCAAAGTGGTATCACAGGTCAAATAAATAACCACAATGAGAGTGCAAAGAGCAATTAAATTGCTATTAGACGCACTACCCCTGACCGAGAGATACCAATGGGTATGCAGTTTGCATGGAGATGCAATGCTTGTCCTGAAGGAAAATAATTTTCTCATGTATTCTGTATAAGCTGCAACACTACTGTTTTGCCAGTGAACAATGAGTGTTAGCCATGTTTAATAATGATTTTTATTGACGCGCATGTCCCTGAATGTGGCTTCTTTTGCAGCACTGAGGCTTAAACTAATCTGGACAGTGTCCTGTATGGAAATCCAATATGTCATACTATTACTTCAGCAAAGTCTTCTGATTTTTATGTGACACTTTTACTACTGTGTGTGTGTGTGTGACTGTGTGCCGCTGTGGATGGGACCCAAGGCCTTATGTGTGCTAGGCAAGCACTCGGCCACTCACTACAACCACAGCCGTAAAGCTCTTAACAGTTTCATCATAACATTCCTGGGAGGGCTGGTTTTGCTGATTTCCAAGCAAGGCAAATGAGGCACACAAAGGTAAAGTGTTTCTCCCGCAGCACATGAGCATCCTTCCCCTATATGGTAAAGGTTGAACCGTTACATGTTGAAGTCCCTGTTTTTGCCTCCTGCTAGGAGAACATGCTCCCTCTGTTTAGGCCAATACATCATGTTAACCCAGGGACTGATATTGCTATTCCATTCTAATCATAAAGGTCATTTACAGTAATGGGGAAAGGACACATTTGCATGTATCATTCACAGCCTATTGTCCTACACACAGTGCCACAAACTAAACAAAGGGCTCTTTGTGCAGTGTGATCACCAGGGACTTCAGAATTCTTATCTGTCTCAGTGGTCCTGAATATATGGCCCAGGTCACAGTACAGAAATATGCCTGTAAGCTCAAGACAGGTTTGTGTTACTCCAAATGCCACAGGAATGGTGCATGTGTGTATGTTTACTATAGACAAGCTTCTCTACCCCTGTAGACTCCACCCTGGTCTTGGATCTTGTCAGATCTCAGAAGCTAAGCAGGGTGGGGCCTGGTTAGTCCTTGGGTGGGAGACTGCCTGGGAACACTGGGTGCTATAGGCTTGAGAGAAGAACCCAGCAGCCCACTCCTGAAACAATCTGCCATTGAAAACCCTATGAATACCAGAGAAGCACTGACAACAGTGCCAGGCGTGGCACAGTGTCGGGAGTGTTTCATTCTGTTGTACATAGGGTTGCTATGAAGTTGGACCCGACTCAGCGGCACCTAACAACAACATGGACCTCCCTGTAAGTCCTAATTTTAAAAGAGAAGGGCAGGCAAGATGACTTGTGTTGGTATAAATGTGTGTAAAAAGTACAAATATAGATAGATAGGTATAGATAGATGATAGATGGATAGATATAGATAGATAATTATGAACCACAGGGCTGGATTTGGTTTTGCATTTGCTTATCCCTGTTGTCAGAAGGCAACTTCTGAGAGATGAGAAGATAAACCTCACTGAAAAATGCCACAAATTTCTGTCTCTTTCTGGCAGCAGCTGTAATGAATGGTAGTATCCACAGCTTTCCCAGGAATCCTGCAGAACACAGGATGCTGAGTGCATTTATCTTCTCTTCGCACTATCCTCACTCAGCGTTTCGCCTCACATGCATTTCCTACCAGGCTTCAGGCCCTGCGTTAAACTTCAGATCTGGGAAAGAACTAGATTGGCTACTGGCACTGGAAACTTTTCTTCATGATCACTTCTTTATGGTTTTGGCAGGGATATATAATACCAACGGAGAGAGAAATCCGGTTGGCGAGAGAAAAGAAAACCTTAACAGAAGTGTAATGGCCTTGAGTGGTGTTTTACATGTTATGCTTGCTCAAGATTTATGTTAAAATCAACCCTGCCAAAGAGGTTTCAAAACATAAAAATAAAAAGTCTATCAATATGCCAGAATTCTGCTGTTCTTTGGGTCTCTATGAGTCAGATCCAACTTGCTGGCACCTAATAAGAAGACAAAACTAGAGCTGCTGTGTGTCTTGAATGACAGTCCAATTTCTATCTTTTGAGCTCTTTCCTTACTTTTCATGTACTTCTACCTTACTTTTTTTCCCCCATCATGCTAGGGATCAAACCCAGGGCCTTATGCATACTAGACAAGTACTCGGCCAATGAGCTATATCCCCAGCTCTTGGTTTTTTGAGAGAGTCTCTCACTATATAGTCCAGGGTGGCTTCAAACTTGCAACCCTCCTGTTTCAGCTTTCCAAGAGCTGGGATTACAGGTGTGTGCCATCATGCCTGGATTCCATGTGCTCTTACAATAAACCTGCATTTGAAGGAGAAAAAGAAAAGATGCCAAAATTTAAACAGCCCTTTTTTACTGTCCAACGACAGTGAGTTTTAACAACTTAAATGACTGGGTACAAGCTGGCATTTCCCAACACTCAGACATCTTTCCCATTTCACCATGTAATACTTGTTTTATTTTACTGATGTCTGAATCCTAAGATCGCCTCTCTCTCTTCCCCTTTCCTCTCTCCTTTATTCTCCTTTCACTCTTATTCTGCATTCTTTCTGTCCAAAACTTGGGAGAGATGCAAGGGAAGTGATACTAGTTAATCCAAAGTCATTGAAATTGTTGTTTTTATTTGGGGAACATATTAGAAAATATTCTTTTCTTCCCCGGGACATCACAATTGTCATTGATCACTCCTGCACCTCTACCTGCCTGAGTTAAAGAGTGGTCACTGTCCCAGGCCACCCACTCCTCAGGTCAGCCCATTCTCACAGGCTAGCACTGTCCCCAGGAGGCCAATCCTTTCAGCATTGCTTTTTGGGTCACTGGCTGTGTCCACAAAGCCAAGTCCCAACATCTGTGACTTCTTCCACACAAGAAGAGGAAATACCTCTGCATGTGCATAAAAAGTGATGTTTAGATCTCTCCGAGCCAACTAGTTAACTAACCTGGCAACTTACATTTTTTTCAATTGCTTCCTGTCAGAGCAATCATCAGAATTACTGAGGAAAAATTATTGCCACTCATGAAGCTCCTTGGTGGAGTTCAGAATATACATGACTAGGATCAGGATTGTGTCTCTAATAATAAGCTGGGTTTTTAAACTTCTTTTCTTCTCTTTTCTCTTCTCTTCTCTGTGTCTCCTTCCCTCCCTGCTAGCCCCGAGTCTTTTCTTCCCTTTAAATGTATTCATCACCTACAGTCCTGGGGCCATCTGCTTCCAGAAAGTCACTGAGGCAGCACACACGGTGGCAGGTAATGTGTTTTCCTTCTGACATGTCCCTCAAATTCCCGGTGAGTGACGAAGGGCTACATGTATGGAGGGAAAATGAAAGCAGGCTGAGCTCAATAACCACCTTAAAGGGAGAAGGAGGTTGGCCAGCTGCTTTCCATTCTGAGTGAAGACAGGAGAGAAAGAATTACACTGAAGTACTGACGTCCAGAGAGAAAAAAGGCTTGCCGATAAACAGCTGGAGGTCTGAGGCTGCACCTTCTCCTGGGGGAGTCTCGCCAGGGGAAAAGGAGTCACCATGGAAGGACCAGACTGGGGGAGGTGCCCTGCAGGTGCAGAATTCCCTGCAGGGCCTGGGGATTCCTGCATGAACTATGACTCCTTTCGGGTTTATTTGCACTTACAGCGTCTTCTATTTGCTCTAACAGTTTATAAGCAAAAGTCAATGGTGATGGCCATCATGATAAGAGAGAAGAGGGGCTGGCCTGGCCGGAGGCTTCGCTTCCTCACTCACAGCAGCTGCACACTGTGTCTTGCTGTGTGAGGGAGCAATAAAGTCACCCTTGCCTTTGTGGGGGTCTTCACAGGAAGTTCCATACATTGGACCCCCAGGCAGGGGCCTCCTGCTGTGAGATATGAAGGTGATTATTCCCCGGGAATATTGTGGGTTCTGAGAGGAAGTTTGTCTGTGAGGACAAATTAAAATGCAGTGGTGCAGAAGGCATCTTTTGTCTTCTCAGTTGGAATGGCCCATTCCTCACCCTTACCAACTCCTGTGCTTAGCCCTTGGGGGCACATGGCACTTCTTTTAAGGAATCTGTGAGGTGTCACTGGAAATTTGCACTTGGAATGTAGTCTTGGGGGTCAGAGACATAACTTTGCAAGATTCCCACTGAGAGTCACAGAACTCCTAAGAGATATCTAGGAACTCCCAGTGTCTATTGAAGTCTGAATCAATGGTCAATATTTCTCTCTCTTAGCTGATGAATGACTGTTGGTGGTGTTAGGTGCTGTTAGGTCAGGTCCGACTCAGCCACCCCACGTACAGCAGAACAAACAGTCCCTGACACTGTGCCTCACCCAGCACTATGTCAGTGCTTTTCTGCTATTCATAGGGTTTTCAATGGAAGATTGTTTTAGGAGTGGGCTGCCAGGTCCCTCTCCTGTTTTTGCAGTGCTGGTAATCGAACCCCAGGCCTCAGAGAGCGCAGAGCAAGCACTCTACCAACTGAGCTAAACCCCAGCCCAATGAATGACTCATGTAGTCAAATAAAGCAAAGTTTATTGTACAATAGCTTTGTTCCATTGAAGACAGGGCTAGAGAAGAGAGAAGGCCATCTAGTCTGAGAATATCATCTATTGTCAGAAATAGAGTATTTGTAATTGTCCTGAAAAGACATTTTTTGGAAGCAGAAATCAATCAGCTGCTAAATGTCCTTCTAGTAAACTTCTAGGAGGTCTGGGTGCACAGAGAGTTGACGCTGGATAGTGCCAATGTCTGAGATGGCTTCTAAACCGGCTCAGGTTGCCTGTCATTCCCCCCATTTAGTTATCAGAATCTTTTCTTAAAGTATTAACCTCATCACTTTTGTTGTTGTTGTTGTTGTTAGGTGCTGTCAAATCGGTGTCCAACTCATAGCGACCCTATGTACAACAGTTCAAACACTATTGTCAGTGCTTCTCTGCTATTCATAGGGTTTTCAATGACTGATTGTTTTGGGGAGTGGGTTGCTGGGTCTTTCTCCCAAGCCTAGAGCACACAGTGTTCCCAGGCAGTCTCCCATCCAGGTACTAACCAGGCCCGACCCTGCTTAGCTTCTGAGATCTGACACGATTGGACGCCACAGTGGTATGGCTGCAGGCTCATCACTTTTACCACCTTGTAAAATGCACATAAATAAATAAGTAACTCTGTCGCTCATTCTCCCCTGCCCCTTGTTTATGAGGCAAAATTCAGCATCTTCCACTTCTATGGTTTGAATGTGCCCCTCAGAAAGTTCATGTGTTGGAACCTTAATCCCTCTGCCTTCATGAATAGATTCATAGATTAATGAGGGCTCTGCCCTAGTGAATGGATTAATGGTCTACCAACTGAGCTAGACCTCAGCCCATGTAACTCACTAGAATGGCTAAAACTTAAAAAGATAGCCAATGCCAAATGTTTGTGGGGATATTGAACAACTGGAACTGTCAAACACTATTGTTGTTGTTGTTAGGTGCCATCGAGTCGGTATCTGACTCATAGCAACCCTCATAGGGTTTTCCACGGCTACCTGTTTCAGGATTGCCTTGGGAGTGGATTGCCAGGCCCTTCTCCCATTTTTGGGGTACTGGGAATTGAACTCGAGACCTCAGAGACCACAGCGCAGCGCTCTACCAACTGAGCTAAATCCCAGTTGACAACACTATTGGAGAGAATATAAAATAGTATAATCATGATAGGAAAGCATTTGCAAGATTCTTATGTAGGTAAACATATATTTGCATACAATGAAGCAATCCCACCACTAGGTATTTAACAGAGAGAATTTAAAACACATCCTCACACAGAGGCATGTACAAAAATGTTCCTAAAAGCTTTACAGACAGCAAAAACATATTTAACATCCCAAATGTCCATTATCTGATGAATGGATAATTGTGATGTGTCCACACAATAGAATACTACTCAGCTCAAAAATGAACTTCTAATACATCATGAGTAAATATCAAAATAAATATCAAATTTATGACAAGTAAAAAGAATTCTGACTATATACTCTACATATTTACTTATATGAAGAAAAGGAAGGGAGGAAGGAAAGAGGAAACAAAAGAAGGGAGAAAGGAAAAACTACAGTGGCATAAAACAGGTCAGTAGTTTCCTGGGGCTGGAGACAAGGGGAGAGTGCCAAATCTAAAGGCACAGGACCATGTTGTCCTAGATCCTGGTTACCCGGGTGGAAGTTACATGGATGAATACATTAGTCAAAGCTCATTGACTCACGGAGCTTCCGTGCATTTTTATGTGTACATTCGGCTTCAATAAGACTGATTACGAGAAGGAAGGCCTGTGTGTGCAAAGGGGATGCACGTCACCCACGAGGCACAGAGAGTTAGTAGAAAGCCATGGAAGCAGGGGTGTGATAAGAGGAGACTTGGGCAGGCCCCACAAGATGCTCTGATGGCAGCACCTGGACGGCTTAGGAAGGCCCGGGCTAGAGGCACTTAGGTAGCACTGCTCTGGCCTCAGCCAGGGGCGCTGCTTGTCCTCCAGGGGTGTGGAAGGTCCAATTGCATGCGAGGCCTTCCCAAACTGAGCATGCTCCCCAGGAGCCCTGCCACCCCAGGTCCTTCTAGGGAGCACACCTTGAACCAGTGCCCGAGATACCTCCCAGTCTCTGAGCATCCAGTGACTAACGAGTGCATTGTGGGGACACATTCCTTTACATTCGTGCCCTTTGGTTGATGCTAAAGAAGGGCATTCCAGGCCAGGGCCCACTCACAGATGCCTGCGGGTGTGGTCCATGCAGAATGCAGTTCTGAGAGCCAGGGTACAGGGCAGGGCACGACATGGGAAGACACGTTTATGACTGGTGTCGCCTTCTCCATAGTCTCCTCAGTGTCTCCAAGGAGAGCCAAGTGGGTCAGGCTGCACTGGACCCTGGTCTTTCGCAATGGGGTCATTGTGTGTCACAGGTCTCTCCGAGCTTTTGACTGGGAAGCAATTGAGACACATGTGCCCTTTCCTGGGGGTGGAGTAGCACAACACACCCTGCCATGTGATCCTGCACACAGTATAAATGTCAGCCAGAGGCCTGGGGTCTGGCATGGGCTGGGGTTGAGCTCAGTTGGTAGAAGGCATCTCTGCACTCTCTGAGGTCTTGAGTTCAATCCTCAACACCCCTAAAATGGAAGAAGGACTTGGCAGCCCACTCCCAAAACAATCTGCCACTGAGTATCCTATGAATAGTAGAGACGCACTGACATAGGGCCGGGCAGGGCACAGTGTCAAGGAGTGTTTCATTCTGTTGTACACAGGGTTGCTATGAGTCAGACCCAGCTTGATGGCACCTAACAACAACAGGAGGAGGCTGAGGATACAGCTCAGTGGTAGACCGCTTGCCTAACACGTGCCAGGTTCTAGGGTGGATCCCCAGCATGCCACACACACACAATGTCAGTTAGATATGTTTCATGATAATGATTGCATGATCTGATGAACATCCAGGAGCATTGTGAGTGACAGAAAGGAACACTTGTCTATCCGTGGTGAGGGTCCAGATGGAAAGGTATGATACAGGACTACAAAGAGCTGATTTTCCAGTAGCAAACTCAATGAACATTTTGAAAACACCAAGGCACAGACCTTCTATATCTCAGCTCACAAGATGTATTTGAGTTCATTCCCCTTCCTCACCTTCTAGAAACTCCAATATGATGGCAGAATATGGCCTGCTTTGATCTCAGTAGCTTCATTTATTTATTTACTCATTCATTCACTCACTAGGCATTTGAGGGGATGACATTTGTTAAGGTAATCTAGGCTCTAGTAATAACAGAACCAGAATCTAGAATTTAGTTCTTGGTCACATAGCTATCCCAAGTGAGTTCCTGGCTGCAAGGGGGCTTTCCCTGTGTGATCACTGGTGGCCCAAGCTCCTTTCATTTGTAGCTCCATCATGTTCCAGGGACTCCTGATTACTTCCCCCAAAGGAAGAGAAAGAGGCATGGAAGAGGCACATCCACTTCCTGCAGGTGTGGCCCAGAAGCACCAATCATCACCTCTGCTCACACTGTTTTGCTGAGGACCAGTCACGGGAGCACCTGGTACCTGGCTGCAAAGGCGAATGTGGCTCATGTTTGGGCAGCTGCTTTCTAGCTCCAGAGATGTCCTGTGAAAGTGGGAAATGGGCTTTGGTGGGCAGCTGAGCATCTCTGTCAGAGCCAACTGCTTTATTTAATTGTTACACAACTTTATTCCAAAATGGATCACTGGGGCGTGAGTGCTACTCTGGGCCTGGTGCTATGTAGGCTGCTAGGAAATGTTACTGTAACAGGATAATAATGCCCAGACCTGGGGTTGTATGAAAGAGAGAAGGTGAGCAGTTCTCATAATTAGGAAGGAAGTGGTCCCTGCAGCTTACATGAGACCTTCTCCATAAGTTAGGGCTCTGACCTCAACTCCAGCTAAACAGAGTCTAAGTGTTAACTAAATGTCAACTGTCTCTTCTTTATCTCTTCGTTATTGCATCTTATGCTTTCTAAATTATCTAGAATGAGTTTTACTTTTATAATCAGAAAAAAGGTCTCCTTGTTTTTTTAAAGCAAGGTTACTACCAAAATATAAAACTGGCATCTAATTTACAAAAGAATGTTAAGAATCAAGTGTAGACCCCTAACTCTACAGCCAGACAATCCAGCACCACACACTAGACAGTCACTCCTTGGACATCTGCTAGGGCACCCTGCAGCAGCTCCTACAATGCTGGCTAGTGGCTGCCTTGTAGACATCAGGCAAGTCACCCATGGCTTGTTTCAGTCTGCTGGCATGGTGCCCCTTGTGTGGTGACAGTTTAACAACTGTAGTCCTGTGGGTGATGGGCAGTGGTCATGAGATCAGAGAGATAATCAAATCTAAGAAACAGAAAACCAAATTTCTGTAAACTGTCAGGGAAAATTGAAGAGACAAGGTGAGTTTGGAGACATACAAGAGTCAGAGGTAGTGATTGAGTTAGGTAAGTCAATGCTGGGAAACTGTCCTCACCTAAGCATGGAGAACCAAAAGTCACCACAGAACTAAGAGTCAAAGCCTGATTAGCAGCCAGGGCAACAGGAAACCCCAAATACAGAGAGACTTGCATCTGGGCAAATCCCAATCATGAAAGATTTTATGCTCTTCCTGCAGTTGGGAGATGATGAAATGTCTCCTATAGTCTAGCCACCTGGTGCAGGAGGCAGATCCTGACATCCAACCAGTCATTTAGATGGACTCATTTATTCAATTAGTAATGAGTGCCTAAGAATGTGGTGGGCACCACACCAATTGCTACAGATACAGAACAAGATGGACAAAGTGCTTCCTTCACATAACTTGAATTATGTTGAAATTTGTATGGTACTTTGTAATCTCATTCCCGATGGTATACATTATAATCTCCATAATAAAAAGAGTTCTACAACTCAGAAAGGCTGAGAAACTTACCCTACCTCCCACAGCAGGGGCAACGATTTGCGCCTAGCTCTGTCCCCCTCTACTGCCTATATTCTTTTTATTTTCATGCTCTCTTTTGTATCAGAAGGGTTTTATTTTTAAATTGGATTTTTGTCCCCCTTAAGGTCCAGTCATGAGCTGTGGTAACACAGTGCTTCATTTGGGGAAGAAAAAGGCAATTTAGAACTATATGTAGTCAATAGGATTGCTCAGAGACACAGGGTGTCATTTCATCAGCAACAGTAGGATCAACGTCCTTGTGACATGATTTTGAAGTGTGAGGTGCTGTGAATTGAGGATGAACAAAGCTGATTTTCTGAAAGTGAGTTTAATGAACTCTCTATTCACAACACTGACCATGGACCTGTTGGTTCCACTGCAGCTTCCTTGGGACAGCAGCTACGTCTCGTTCTTTCTGCCTCTCCAGCACCTAACACCATGCCTGGCAAACAGTAGGTGCCCAGTGAATGTTTGTTCATGGACAGACAGGTTATGAAGGAGTCCATTCATTCTGCAAGCAGACCGTTTTCCTGACCTCCTAATTGTCCTCTCAGTCTCATGGCACATTTTGGCACACATTTAGTGCGACAATTCTTACTTCCCCATTGCGTTGATCAAACAGCAGCACACTTAGTAGCCAGGGCCAGATTTGGGAAGTCTTTATGACAAAGAAAGGAGTCAGGTCTCCCCTATCTGACTCATAAGCATCTGCCATGAACAAAACCCTACGTTACACAAAATGATGTCATTGGAGTACATTTTCAAATTCATTTTACTTCCCATGAAAGATGCCCATGACAAGCTCTCCTTTTCATTGGTGAGAATCTACACAGCTTCAAAACACCCTCAAAATCAAAATCAAAAGGAAGCTTTCGTACACTCAGGGGAGACAAGGTTTTGGTTTTGGTTTTGTTGTTGTTGCTTTTTTGTTGTTGTTTTGTTTTGTTTTTTTTAGATTTCACAGTGCCGCCTCTCTTCCAGTCTTATGAGACAGCTCAGGACTGAATTCTGCGTGGCAGCCACCATTTCCAAAGTGACTCTTGATTTCTCTGGCAGGCGCTGTCACCTGGCTGTCAGTGTGTGTGTTAAGTTAAACTGTGACTTTCCATGTTTCCTTGGCATTTGAAATTTAATGGTGAATTTGCTAATTTATTTTCCCTATAGAATATTTATCTGGTTTTATGAACCTTGGACCTCACTCCCTTCAGGCTGGCCTCTTCTGGGGATTGACAAACTGACTGATTTTCAGCAGTACCTTTCTACCTGCCACAGTCTTGCCGTTCTAAGACAGCTTAACCCATCCTGAAACTATTGCACCCTTTTCACCCCTGTGGTTGTTCAAAAGCAAGTAAGTGGTGTTTCTACAGCTAGCAAATACTTATTAGAAACATATTACATAAAAGGTACCAGACAAGAGAGGCCAGGGCCTCATCAAGAGAAAAACAACAAGGAGCAACATGTAGTATCAATCGACAGTGGTTGTGCTGAGAAGTCCATGAAGGAGGAAGAGTGATCAAGAAAGGCTGCCTGGAGGAAGGGGTCAGACGTATTTGTGCCCTGGATTAGCTATAAGGTAATACAGACCGGTGAGAACTGGTGGTTTAAGAGGCCTAGAACAGTAAATGCATCACGATTTTAAATTAAAGCGTGATGGCTTTATAAATAATTAGGCAAGCACAATGTCAATAATAAAATTTATATAATAAATCAGCAGCCACAATCAAACAATAAAGACCATATGGGAATTTTAGTTCCCACTTTTCATGATTTCCCCAGATTCAATCCTCTACCTTTATTCCATTCTTAGTATTATTGCAAAGAAGAATTTGTTGGGGACCTAAAATGATTCCAGGCCCAAACTTGCAGCAGGACCTACTGCAGCCAGCCCCAGCGCCACTGTCACCAGTATGAGAGAGGTGAACTATGTAAGGCTCAGCTTCCTGCAATTTAAAATGAGGATAATAACCCATGCCTGGGCAGACTTTTCAGAAGATCAAATAATGATGTGTGTAGAGTCCTTAGATAGAGCCTGGTATGTGGGCTGCGCCCACATAAATAACAGCTATTACTGTATGGTTTGATTCCTCTGATTTAGCAAGCAGAGTGACAGGCAGATGTTCTTCCAGTGGGGGCATGAGACAGGCATGTAATAAATGTTTACTGAATGAATGACTGAATTAATTAAACAAGGTCTTTTCACTTCATTTAAAAGCTACCATCTATGAAATCAATATGGCATTCATTTTACAGTCCAATGACACTTCAGTTTATTATTTTGAGTGAAATCTACGACAGAAAATGCTCCTATCTTCTTGACCTCAGAAAAGATGAGCAAATAGTTCTGTTCTTTTACAGAAAATCGCAAAGATTTGCTGGTGAGGTGTCCCATAAACGTAAGACACAAAAATGGAATTCAGCGAGTCCAAGAACCATTTTGATACAACAAATAGTGGCTGGGGTATTCAAACTTGGAGAGTTAAAGAGTTCTCTCCCATTTTCCTCCAACAAGGCTTTTTCTGGGCCTTTGCAACAAGTGACAGCCTCCCACCTCAGCCCCGCCCTCTCCTTCATGTTGGAGGAAGGCCAGGTGACGTTTTAAAAATAGCAATACATTTATTTAAAATAAATCTGCTTTCTTAGAAAGGAAGATCCACCACAGCAGAAAACGGTTTCCAAACTCCTCTTTCCCAAAAAAGGGCTTTGGAATCTGGTTTAATATATGAATGTTGAGATTTTAAAGAGACATTTTGAGTCCTGGGCATAGGGTCTGCTTGTTGGCACGTTTCAGGAAGTATCTGGAAAGATGTCAATGTTGGAGAAGGACAGGCCAAAGTATAAACAGATTATACAGTATAGCACCTCAGAGTGTGTGTGTGTGTGTGTGTGTGTGTGTGTGTATGTGTGTGTGTGTGTGTGTGTGTGAGAGAGAGAGAGAGAGAGAGAGAGAGAGAGAAAGAAACACATTGGCAGTAAACCTGCCTCAGGGACTGATTTCTTTGTATTCTAGACACCATGTGGATTAAATTAACTCCATGGTTCAAGGATATCCTGTTTTGTGAAGCTACTATGTATGAACAATTTCGTGGTATCCACTGGAAATAAAATATAACCTGACCAACTCAGATTTGTGGAACTTTGCCTCCCAAGTCTCCAGGAAGCTCCTCAGATGTTCTAAGAATACACAATCCGTTTTTGATGGCAGAGCTTTGGTAAAAAATTGATAGTCTCCAAGAGAAATGAGGGGCTTCTGCTTGCCATCCCTTTTCTGGGCAGGAAGGGTGGGGAGGCAAAGGCCGACCATGGCCAAAAAGACAAGGGACTTGTGTTTGTTGGAACCCTCACAAGTAGGTGCTACTACGCAAACATTTTTTTTCCCAACTTATTTCTGTACTTAGATTTCTCCTCTGCATATTTGCAGCAAAAAAAAACCAACAACAACAACAACAACAAAAAAAAACTTTCAAGATGGCCTAAGACACAGTCTCCTGCATTAGAAAAGAAAAAGTGATGGATTGTGTAACTCTGCACAGGGTGCTGATTGGTGGCACCACCTCTAGCCACAGCCCAGCTACTAGTGCTGCTCTTAGGGGTCCTGGGATACAGAGGAGGATCTGGGCTCAACTTTACAACACGGGAGGTGATTGTGTAGTAGGGAGGGAGCTGGAACTCAGAAGTCTGAGAGAGACCCCTTTCTCATCATCACGCCACTTTTCTCAGTTTGTCAGTGTGCACCCAGATCTTGGTAAATTCTCATGGGTAGAGTAAAACAAAAACATTTTTAAACTCTTCTGTGAGTGGGTTTTTAAAGATTCAATAAGACTGGGCACAGTAGCACACACCTGTAATCCCCTGCACTCTAGAGGCTGATGCAAGAGGATCAAGAGTTCAACACCAGCATAGGCTACATAAGAGAGACCTTCACTCAAAAACAAAAATAAAAAGATTCAATGTGTGTGTGGGGGGGGTGTGCATGCTAACATGAACAACTTTAAGGCATATGTTCAGAAATTGCACCTTAAATTTGAAAAAAAGATGACTGATGTAAAGTGGTGTTTCCACTCCAGAAAACTTCTATATTTAGGGCAGAATAATCATGTAGAGTCCCTAGAGGCCGTCTGGCAAATTACCTAAAAGATTTCAGAAATTTTTTTATTTCCCATTTTGGGAAAATACAGGAGCGAAAAGTAAATCTGAGATGACAACAAAATTTAATCCTTTTACTTATCATGTTAACCTGTACATATATTGTTCCTATGCTTTGCTTTAAAATGTTTTAACAGATAAAAGCAGGAAAACAAAGATGTCGATGCTAGCTTCTCTTAAATATAAGTTACTATTTTTAAAGAAAAATGCTTTAGTTGCATGATTCTATTTAAGTATCTTTGATTTCAATGGTAGAAAATGGCAAAAATATGTGTCCTCCTCCAACCAAACTTGAACTTGGCTTTTTAGAATTGAAATGGTTTACTCTCTAATTAACTTCATAATTACCAACTTCAACTAGCTTTGGTAAATAATACTGTAGAATCAAATTACCACTTAGTTATCTGGCAATGATACAAAATTGATCATTTAAATCATGAAACTATTTTTTTAATGGCACTTATAAAAAATGTTACAAAGCCAGTCATAGAATAGGATAGTATTTTCAACCAGATATGAAAGTGAAGGATTATTATAGATAAAATACAAAGAGATCATTCAAATTCATGAGAAAAATACTGATATCAATAGATGGGCAAAGTCTATTTACCACAATTCACATATAAGAGGAAAAAGACAAGCTGGGAGCCATGGTGCATA
This sequence comes from Pedetes capensis, assembly GCA_007922755.1. Lineage (NCBI taxonomy): Eukaryota > Metazoa > Chordata > Mammalia > Rodentia > Pedetidae > Pedetes > Pedetes capensis. Next base: position 202,321 of record VMDO01001069.1, read on the forward strand.
CCTGCAATCCCAGCTACTTGGGAGGCTGCAGCAAGAAGATCACAGGTTCAAGGCCAGAGGCAGCCAGCACAACTTAGTGAGATCTAGTCTCAAATTTTTAAAAAGTAGGGAGGGGTGCTGAGGGTGCAGCTCAGTGGCAGAGTACTTGCCTAGCATGTATGAGGCCCTAGGTTCAACTCCCCAATAATGCAATAAATAAATAAAAGGAAAGTCAAATTAGCAAACATCTAAACAATATTTTGGTCTTCATTTGTAATCAAAGAAACACTCATTTAAAACAACCACAAGACGCAATTTTACACTTGCCCATGCAGCATCTCCTTAAAGTACTAACAACATCCAGTTTGTTAGCGAGGCAGAGGTGAGATTGATTTCTTCCTCATTACAAGAAAAACTATATGCTATGGCACTCTCTCCAGAAAGCAGTATTGTAAGGCACAAGAAGAATCAGAAAGATTTGCTTCTTCCCTGAGAATCAATGAATAAAGGACTAAACGTACAGGTGTGACAACTTCAATGGCCATACAGGACAGTGACTTGAGGGCATGTGGGAAAAGTCAGCCTGAGCTGACTGAATCCCAGCTCAGCCCTTTCCTTTATCTGCCACCACTACTCCATGCCTCAGTTTTCAAGTTTGTAAAATGCAGTTAATAAAACTATGCTCAAGGGCTTTGGCAAGCCTTAAGTGAATCAGATATAATTTTTTTTTAAAAAATCAAATATAGTTTTTAAATGCCTAGCAGATTGCCTGGTACAGAGTAAATTCTTACTGTGTAGCAGACTACATTATCATTATCCACTAACCAGAAACTAAACAAAATATTTTTTCATTTTCAGAAGTATAACTTAATATATTATGGTAAATCAGTAAAATGGTTTGCAAAGTCATTTTCTTAATAGTCTATGGAAATGAAATATTTATACAATGACATATTAAATAAAACAGCCAACAATATGCTTACGCTTATTGAAACTGTTCATAGGAATGCATTGTTCCAAAATAAAAACAGTTGTATAAGGGTAGGGAGACTGTGGTTGGTTAAACACTATTTTAATGATGTTACAATTCCATGTTAAAATTCAGTAGTATATTAAAATTGGGCCAGGCAAGAATGATTCCACACTTTAACATGTATTCCGCATGTTAAATAAATCAAATGCCTTTTTATAAGAATAAAAAAAAGGCCGGGCGTGGTGGCACACACCTGTAATCCCAGCAGCTTGGGAGGTGGAGACAGGAGGATCACAAGTTCGAGACCAGAGGTAGTCTGTGTAACTTAGCAAGACCCTGTCTCAAAAAGAAAAAAAAAAAAAATGGGCTGGGGGTGCAGCTCAGTGGTCCAGCACTTGCAGAGCATGCAAGGGCTCTTTTTCAAAAAAAAAAAAAAAAAAAAAAGAATTAAAAAAAAACACTTGATCACTTCCCTAATCATTTATATTTACTTAATTAAAAATGTTTCCATTTATAGACCCTCACTCCTATCAAACTAGCTTTTTACAGGTTGACTTATTCTGGTACAGGCACATCGTAGACTAGACTTCAGAAGCAAAGAGAAAAATCTTGGAGTTATTTTGACCAAATTCAAAGAGAGACATATAACATTTTTATGGAGTTAGAATAGCTTTTTAGTCTACTTGGTCTTTTCCTAGTTTGCCTAACAACCAAAGGCACTGAAACAAGGATACAAATATACTTTGTTTGGAAATATTCTGAGAATATTGCTAACTAATTAACCAATCAATACCCCTGGATTTGTAAATAAGAATTGATCATATCCATAATGCAAGGGTATTTGGGAAATAAGAAAATGTACACAAAGCATTATACTCAGCACCTAACCCTCTAAGAATGATCTGTCCTTTGCTCCTGCAATCTCCCTGTCCATTTTCTAAGAAAAGATAGTGTCCTATTTAATTCTTTAAGTATGAGAAGAATAAGTGAAATAATATGCATAAACGTGCTATGAACTAGCCAGGTGCTGTCATACGCCCTGTAATCCCAGCAAGTCAGTACCTGACGTGGTTAGATTGAATGTTTGGGGCCAGAGGCAGCCTATGCAACTTAGCAAGACCTTGTCTCAAAATAAAAAATAAAAAAGCAGCTGAGGTGCAAGTCAGCAGTGGAGCACTTGTCTACCACGCACAAGGCCTTGGGTTCAACCCCTCCGTGCTGAAAAAAAGTGCTTTGAAAAATAAAGCACTCTAAAACATAGAATATTGTGACTAAAAAAATAGGTTCAAAGGACTAAGGGATATATATATATATATATATGCCTTCAAAATGCTTTGAATTATTGCAAGCTTTTTAATAATTGCTGAAAACAAAACGATAATTTGAGAATCAAACGGTTCCCTATGAAAATCTCCAGTTGCTGTTGATAAACAGCTTTTTATCTATTAATCTACTTACTCTCATTCTTTCTTATTTCCCATGCTTTATTTTAGTTTTGGTTTCAGTTTGCTAACTTGTACTTCCTCCGGTTTATTATACCGATTTCTGTTAGCTTGAGCCCTGTTCATTTCCTCTGATTTTCCTAATGTGATTGACCTAAGGCCGGTGGAGTGCAAAATGACTGGCAGCAGGTATTTCCTATGGGCATGTCAGCCCAGCTAGACTCTGCCTGGGCACTGCTGCCTGGAGCTCTGTGGGACATAGTCAGGTGATCTGCCGCTTTCCTTCAGGCACTCTGCCAGGAATCTCAACCCTAATATTCTGGGGAGGAAGAAGAGGGAAAAATAGCGTGAAATGTATTCTTGTTAAAAATAAGACAGCTTACTTTAGCAAGTGAAGACTGATTTTCCAAGAGAAGCCACTTGGCATTAGTGACCACAACATTTTCCGAAACTGGCTTCACCTGTTTGATGGCTAGTTCACAAGTGAGCAAATGTTGGTCAAATCCTGATTGTGCTACTTACCAGCATGGTTACAGAGCATCTTGATGCCTCAGTTTTCTCGCCTTTAAAATGGGGAGAGTCATAGTGATTACCCCATAGAGTTTCCATAAAGATAAAATGAATCAATACACATCAAATACTTAGCACAGTGTCATGTACACAGTTGTTGTTGTTGTTGTTAGGTACTGTTGAGTTGGGACTGACCCTGTTCATAAACGGCAGCTATCATTACCAATTAAACGCACAGCTTTGGTAAAGGTTAGTGAGGTACTAATTGTCATGCATTTATAGTAGTTTACAAAAATCTTTAAATTCCCAAATTCTCATTAGGCCTAGTCCTATTTGTCAAAAAATGGTCTTCTGATTCACCTGCCTACTTCTTTCCAGTATTTTCCATGACAGCAGGCTGAAGACATGAGAAACTCTAAGTAGCAAATATGAAAACCCAAGCAACAGAGAGAGAGACTACCCAATTTTTTAGATCCCCATCTCATTGTCTCAAGTTCTAACCAGGTGTGAGGTGTAGATGAGTACCAGTTTTTATCACCATGAATGACAGGTGTGTCCGGGTGTCTATATAAAATACCAGTAGGCATTGCAGGTTTGAGATGGTTGAATGTCTAGGCTAATAAGTGTCACACCCTACAGCTTCTGAGGGAAAACAAGATTGTCCAAATCCACAGCCAGTATTGCTAATCAAGGCCAGTTGTTGAGCCTGTGCCTAGTCAGTCAGGTGAGACAAGAGAAAAAGAGGGAAGAGGAGAAACAGGGTACCCATCACCATGGAAGTGGGGGTGATTTCCCATCCTACTGCTCTTTTTGTTGAGAGAAGAAACCTGAGGGCTGGGAGTATAGCTCAGTGCTAGAGCATGTGTTGAGCATGTGTAAGCCCTGGGTTCAATCCCCAGCACCAAAAACAAACCCTCCAAATGGTAAGAGGCTTCCTGCCTATTCAGACAACATCCTGCAGCTGGAAGCCTTTGTCCCGTGGAAAGACCTGGCTTCCACTTGTGTCTGGCCTCTGCTGTCTGGACTGTACCTAGATTCTTGGTAGGGACCCAAAAGTCCCTCTGCTGCTGAGAGTTGGGCTATGCACATTTCCAGAAATGCAGGGTGAATTCCAGGGCAAAACCATCACTCCAAATACTGATCTGGTTCACAGTGTCTCACGCTTAGTTACAGTGACTGGTGTGGAAGCAAGACAGACTCTAAAGATTCCCTGGCCCCATTCTCTGCACACGGACTAAGCCCAATCACTTCATCCCATGGGCCTCAGCTTTTTCAGCTGTTAGTGCAGGTAATAAGGAGTGGTTGCAGGACCTGGTAAGAGTTGGTCCCATCTGAAGTCCTGCAACAATGGAGGGTGATATGTTGTGATTTCTGAGGCAGCTCCAGAGGCTGAGGGAAGATCACTCAACAGAGGTTGTTTGGTCCAGTTCCCCGTGGCACCTCGAGGCCAGACTCAGCCAGCCTTCTGGGGCCTGTTCTAGTATTGCATCATTCTGGGAGCGCTAGGGTGAGGCTGAGCTAGCAGAACTGAAAAACAGCTTTCAGATTTTTCCTGCCAGGGAAAATGAGGAGTTGCATATTGGGTTTCAGAGAGCCAAGTTGGTATGTGGCTTTGATTTTTATCAGGCTACAAAGTGTAATAGAGAACACCAAACAAGCAGATTTGTGAGTGTGCACGTGTAGGTGAGTTTGGGGGTGGGGGACAGGGGTATCCCAACACTGTCATTAGCAAAGAGCCATTTCTAAATACCTCCCCTCAGCCTTATGCAACTCTTCTCAGACAAGATGAGTTTCCAAGACAAGCTGAGGATACTCCCACTAGATTTCCAGATGCCATTCTGGGCTTCTAAGGGACAAGAAGCCTTTGTGCCTGCCCAGCTCCCACGATTGCCTACCACCACCCACTGCAGCAGAAAATATGGGACAGAACAGGAGTTGGCTCCATGCAGGCTCTAGGGCTGATTCTAAACAAGCAGCTCAAGCTAAATGTAATTTTAGAGATGGCCAACTGCACATTGTCATAGCTCCGGGCCCTTTAACATTACTGAACATCTGCCAAGTGCAAGAATTGTTGTTGTTGTTGTTGTTGTTGTTGTTGTTGTTGTTGCAGGAATTGTAATTTTTTAAAAAAATGTATGCTTGCCCAAATGCCCGCTGCTGCCACCCGCATTTGTCTTGCCACTCATGTTCTCAAGCACCGCCTCCTCCCCCACACCGACTGCTGCTCCCTGGGCAGTTTACTTCTCACCCTGGTGGTCTGAGGGCTGGATGGTGAGAAGAGAGCAAAACAGCTGGCAGTTGTACTGAGCTCCCAGCACCCATTAGCTGCCAGAGCCTTGAGCCCGTGTTAATTACACAGGAAACTTTGATTTGGTCAGGAAAGAAGCTGATTTTGCCGCTGAATCCTCTACCAGGAACTACCTATGATAGTTACAACCTTGAAGCATCTGAGGTGGATTCCTTTTTTGTCATTTCAAGGGATGGCTGGTGTTTATGAAATTTTGTGACCATTACAGTCGGTCACTTACATTTCAAGTAATGAAACACATAGTTTCTTTTATTTGGGCCTCTGTGATAGGTCTGCAGTTTAAACTGAAATATAACGAGTGTTATTTTAACTACTGCCAGTGTTTTGCCTAGTGGCGCTGCTGGTGTAGTGGTATCATGCAAGATTCCCATTCTTGCGACCCGGGTGTGATTCCCAGGCAGGGCAGTCTTTATTTCTCTTTGGGAGAATGACGTGGCAATCCCAAAACAATCAGCCATTGAAAACCCTATAAGGGTCACTATGAGTCGGACAGGATTCCACTGCGCCTGACAACAAGTGTTTTGCCTAAATCCTTATTTTGCATTTTGAATTTTTCTCTTGGTGCAACTTAATGGATGTATATCAAGTAAATGCAGTTATATTTTTATTTTGTTTTGTTTTTGAGATAGTGTCTGTGTAGCCCAGGCTGGCCTCAAATTCGCCATCCTCCGGCTTCATCTTCAGCTATGCCTCACCATGCCCTTCTGACCATTACATTTTTTAAATGATTATAATGATCCCTAGGACAGGGACAGCATCTACTTGTATTGGGCGGCTGTTTGTAGGTACACAGGGCCTCAAGCTGAAATAAATGGACAAAATTATTAAGCTGCTCCTCATAGCCTCTGATAGTGCCTTAGAAGTCTGAGGGCCTAGGTCTGAATGAGCAGAAAGCTGGCTTTCTGAGGCGCCCACAGGCGTTGCGTTCTCGAGAAGAATTCCCAGCTTCCGCTGCCTTCCCTGTAATGGTCTGGACTACTTCTGCACCCCTGGTGCCTGAGTCACACAAGGCCCCCTCCCGCGGCTGGCTCCAGAGACAAGGGGTCTCCCTCGGAATCCACAAGTCCCCCGGACATGGAGCAGAGGAGGTAGCAGGAGTGTGGCCTGCGCAGCAGAAGCCTGCGGGCCTGTGGGAGTCACGCCCCCAGCTTTTGTTGGCGCCTCTAGTGCCTGTGGACACTGAAGAGCCAGGCCTGGACAATGGGCGCTGGCAACCCGGGGCGAGCCGTAAGTCCCACTTTCGCCTTCGGCGTCGAGTCGCAGGAGAGAGCCGTGGAGGAGCTGTCATTGCAACTGCCTGGGACCTCCACTCCAACCTCCGCCTCCCGGGGGGAGAGCGCCAGGGCCTTCAGCAGTGGCCTCCTGACACAGGCGCCCCTTCTCAAGTGCACGCTGCCCCAGGGCGCGCAGGGTGGAGCTCTGGGGAGGGAGCCGCTGGCAGGGATCGTGGGACGAAGGGGCCCCGACGCAGCAGGGCACAGGTCACTCCGCGCCAGCCCCAGGGAACCACAGAAGAGGAGCAGCTAAGGCTGACTTTCCGGGCGCAGCGGCTCCGAGGCCCTTCCATGGCCTGCACAACGCGCCCAGGCCGCAGTGTCGTCGGTCAAACCCTGGGCGAACCCCACCCCCTCCAGCTGCCGCCCCTACGTTCGAAACCCCGCAGGTGCTGCTTTAGCAGCAAGGGGACTGGAAGGATAGAGGCCGGGGCCCTGGTGAAGGGGAGGAAACTGAGGGCTCCCCAAACTGACGGGGATGCTGACGACCGAATGGAAGGCGAGGCGGTATCAGCTCGAGTCTCGGAGGGTGATTTTGACCCGCGGAGAGCCCCGGCATATGGTTTCCAGGCTGGGCGGCGGCGGACAAAGCACGACTTTGAGCCTAGGGAGCCTCCTGACACCAAAAACCAAAAGATCCCGACTTAGCGAGTCCTGAGTGGCAGGAGGCTGGATTTTTAGTTGAGCTGCAATTAAGGGGAGATAATTAAGCCCGGGGTAGTACAGCTTATTAATATTTATAGCCCAGAGCGACACTGGGCTCCGCTCGCGGGAGGCGGATTTCCAGGCCCAGGCGCGGATCGCGGTCTCCGGAGCCAGGGGCTCTGCAATGACTGGGGAGGAGAAAGCGTGGCGTGGAAAGTGGCCCGGACCCGCCCTCTGCGTTTCTCCTAGGTACGTGAGCGGTGAAAGTCTCGCCCGAGAGTGGCGTCGCGGGGCGGGAACGGGGTCCGTGCGTCCCGAAGGCCGCCAGCCTGGAGCAGGAAGCGTTTCGGAAGCCCCGGTGCGGTCTCCTCGTTATTTATCCAGACACCGCCTCCCAGAGACACGCTCACAGCTCCAGGCGTGGACGGCGTGTTATGGGAACTGCCCCACAGACAGGATCCGGGCGGACGTCTGTCCTCTCCTCTCCGGCCACAGCTGCCGGGCTCGGGGGAGCGGCAGTAAGTGGGCCCTGGCTCTGGCGCGGTTCTGCAAAAGCCCTCTCTGGCCTCGAACTTGGGAAAGGGTGTGCGGAGGGCCCGGCTGCAGGTCCTCCCTGGGCTGGGTTCCTGGGGCACCCGCCAGGGCGGGCGAGAGGAGCTCTGGACGCCCACGTCGCGACTTTAGCCCGGGGGCGGAGGGAAAGGAGCAGCAGCGCGGCGGGTCCCGGGTCCCGGGACGCCGCGCCCGGACTCTGGGCTCTCGCCGGATCGGCCCCGACCCACGGCCGCGATCAGCCACCAGGAGCAGCCTTTGCAATTTGTACTTCACCGGGGTTCTCCCACTGCTGCTTCTCCCACACAGCTGATGGGGGCGGGGAGGAAGCGCGGGTGGGGGTGGGGTGGGGGTAGGGCGAGAGCCCCCAGCCTCTGGCCCCGCTAGCGCCTGAGGCTTCGCCCGGGCTGCAGCCGCAGCGCTGGAAGCGGATCGATTTTCGCGTAATAAACGCGGGGTTCCGCTGGGGGCGCAACCGCGGTTCCCATGGCAACGCGGGGCTCCCCAGCAGCCCTGGAGTCCCGGTTGCGCAAGGCTGCGCTGCGTATGGAGCTCTTCGCTGTGGCCGCGGCGGCAGCCAGCCTTTTCCTACTCCTGGTCCTCCTCATCTTCATCTCCGTCTACATCGGCTCTGGGCCGCTCCATCAGCCTCTGTCCCAGAACTGTTAACTGGAAAAAGGAGGAATCTGTGGTCATCTCAAAGGGTGTACCCGATGGAACCGCGCACCACGAAAGAAGGATCCTGCTACATCCTGTGGGTGCCAATGCAGCCCCTGCCTCTCGCACCAAGGCCCAGATGCGGCGACGCCAGGCTTTGCTTCACGGTTGTGCCCAGCTCGTCTGAGACGCTCCGAGGACTGGTTAGCACCGACTCCAATAAATGATGAGAAGACTCCCTATGTATCAAAGGCGGTGTTGAGGGGGTTGATTTTGATGATTGTGGCTAATAGGATAAAGTCATATTTAACAAAGACACAGATGGCATTCTAGGAAAGTTTTCTTTACACATCTGTGTATACACACACACCTGAATGAAAAGGAGATACTCTGGCGGGCATGAACTGAATTTTTCATATATAACAATGGGTGTAGCTCAAGGGGGAGTTAAGCAGGTGGCAATGGTCCCACTAGATAATTTATAGCGAGGATTATGCTTATGTCAAAAATAAAATCTATACCATTTATTCAGTTCATTGTCATTTGCATATGTACAATTCTTTTTTATGTTAGCGTAGATTTAAAAAATGTGACAGTAATGACAATCTAAGCTGTTTTATCAGGGAAAAGTAAATCTGATAGAAGAGTAATCTATTCAATGTCAATGCCTGGTAGATAGAAAACACCATTTCTGGCTAGATAACACTTATAGCTTGAAATAGCTTGAAATATAGCTTGAAATAATGTACACTAATATTTTAATGTTCATTTTCTTACCTTCCTTCAGTGTCTTGGGTAACTGCCACATTATCATCTTCCCTTTTATCCTACCTGCTTATACTTTGAAAAATAAGCTTTTTAAAAATCTAGAACAGTTTTAGACTTACAGAAAAGTTACAATGACTTCTATACCCTACCCCCAATTTTTCTTTTAACATCATTAACAGTAGTTATTGTTAACTACATTAGTGTGGTACATTTGTCACAACTAATGAATTAATATTAACACATTATTACTAAATAAACTTCATATTTTATTTAGGTTTCATTCACTTTCACTTTCCTCCTGTTTTTGGCTTCCATCTACATTATGGTTATGGTATTATGGTTAGTCTTCATGTCTCCTTGGGCAGGTTATGGCAACTTCTCAAAATTTCCTTGTTTTTTATAAACTTGAGAGTCAGGATTATTTTTATTTTTATTAGCAGTATAATTTACATATAATGAAATGAAAATATCTCAACTTACATTTGTATGAAGTTTGACCATTGCATGCACCTGATAGCTACTTTTGCATAGAAAACATCAAATCTGATATTTATAATATCACACAAATATTTCAAGTGTATTTGTACAGTTTCTTCCATGTATGTACAGATTCTACTAAACATTTTTTCATGACCTTTCAATTCCAACTTAATACACCATATTTAAAATTGCTCAATTCAAACGAATGTTAAAGAGTTATTAACCTGATGTTATTTTAATGAGTTTTTGATCATTTACTGTAAATAATCTTTCAGGCACAATTTAGGCTGCTGACTGTTCTCTATTCTAGGACATTTTTCTACCTTGTAGAGAACACAGCCCAGACTTGCTCCTTAAGAAACTAGACAAATTGGGAGATGAGTCTGTCTAGGAAACTTCCTAGAATGGCCAGGGAATTTCAACAACAGCTTCATTGGCTTTTAGTCCTTAATGTCCAAGCAACAATTAACGCATTCATTCACGCACAGCTCTTGGGGGGATTGTTTTTAAGTACCACATCAGTAATTTTGTCATAGCTCGATGGTTCTCCTAATTGTAATGTGTTCCATGTTTCCTTAAATCCCTGAGAATTTGACACATGGTAAAACACCCCAAAGATATATATTTTAAATGATGTTAATGAACTTAGAACTGGTGCTTAACAATGAAAAGGAAACAAAGGTCTTAACACTATTATGAACATTGATATCACAAACCAGAACTTGAGGCAGACACATTTAAACAGATAAGTAAAGCACTTAATTAATAGAATCTAATTTCTTCTTCAATTCTGTCATGTTTCATACTCATAGGGTCAGTTAATCCTATTTTTCTAGTTGGTAATACAGAGTAGTAGACATCAGAGGAAAACGGTAAAATTAAAGCTGCATCTGTCACCATTCATGCACAGCGAAAACTCACAAACCTGCCCAGTGGGGAAGAAACCCTCTGGCCATTTTAAGTTGAAGCTGGTCAAGTCAGAAAACATTTCTGTCAGTGATTCTAGGAACTGTTCTTTGAATTTTTTTGCCTATCATTGCTTTTAGAGTCAGGACATTTTCATGCCAATACAGTTCTGGCCAATCTATACTTACCTTTCCCATCCCACAAGGAAAAACCAAAGCAACTGGGGAAAAGACAATTCAGAAGATGTGGATAGCAACAAACAAATGTTTTCATTCTTTTCCTGTGACAAAAGAAGGCTTAAAAATCTACACAATTTAGCATTAAATATATTTTCCATCCATTAAAAAAAATCTCAGTTCTCAGTACAAAAATCAAATAACATGAAAAAATATCATCCAGAATGATAATTTTGAGGAGTAAGAGGAAATAAATTCTTTTGAGGGGAGGAGTAATGCCTTTTCAATGAAGTCTACCTTTAATTATAGCTGAGAAAAGATAAATATTAAGCACCCAAGCATGTGTGATATTTCAAGTCACTTGCCTGAATTTGGGAAGCTAATTCTATCAGAAAACACATCAGACAAATTCTGGTGTTTCTCTGCATGCTCACAAATCATATTTCAGCAGCTGTTATTCACTGGCTGAGAGTTCAGCTGAGTAGAGCATGACATAGATTTAGTCACACACTGGCTTTGCAGTCGTGAAAAACTGTGGGCTCTGAAATAAGACAGCCAGGTCCATTTCTGGTGCCACCACCTGATTTGTGGGTGACTTTATACATGTCATTTAGCTCCTCTGGGACCCACCATCTTCAAACAGGAATAATACTAACTTTATCGATTTTAACTTTATACAGTTGTGAAGATTAAATGAGATATTCACATAACTCTCAGAATAGGAAGCACAGAGCACGTAAGAAGCACTTAGTGACAACTATTTATTGTTTTATTGTTTATTGTTTTATTGTTTAAAAACACCTACCATAGCCAGATAGTATATTATATGCTAGGTTTTCAGTAATATAGAAAAGTAGCCATGTTACTGTGGAGAATCTAAAAACTGGATCCTAAAGTTGGAACCTATTTCACCTGCCCATTTTAACAAATTCCTATTTCTGGCCCATAATATTCATAATATTGGGCTAAATGTTGTTGATTTTGAATGTAACTCCTGATAAATCTACCCAAAGCCCCAGGTGGAGAAGCTGCATCATCAAATTCAGGCCCTGACTAAGATGCCCCCAGTAACACTGGAACAGGATCAATTACAAGTTATCTTCTATTTCCTCCATAGACAATGAGTATTAATCATGTATCAGGCTTTATAAAGTGCTGGCCATTCATAGTTAAAATACAGTCCTTGCCCTCAAAAGGCTTGTAGTGTATTGGGAGCAGATATAAAAATAAATGTACAATTAATGTACACAGGGCAAGATATCAGTGCAAACATAGAGCAACTTGCCCAGAATGGCAGGTGCAGGTGAGTAAGTGGGGTCTCCCACAGAAAATGCCAAACTTGAGTGTTTAGTAAGAGCTATGGCGCCAATGCAGGTGAAAAGTAAGGAGAATCTGAGCTGAGAAGTGACTGTGGATGCGGAGAAGGGGTTGGCTTCCAAAGGCAAGAAGAGGCAAATCCTAGTCCCCAAGTGAATGTGGGGGATAGGGAGTAGCAATAGTGAAGGAAGGGCCCTATTACTAGCTGGGGGGATTGGAAGGACCATGCAGCTCTTGACTGAGGGGGAAATTCCCAGGGGAAAGAGCCTTGCAGGGCCTGGCACACTCTAGGCAAGCACTCTACCACTGAGCTACGTGTCCAACCCCACATGTAAGTACTCTAAGGAGGGCTTCAAACTTGCAAAAAATTGAGTTCAGATATGAATGTGTGTTCAACATGTTTAAATTTAGAGGGTTCGGTTTTTTGGGTTTATATTTTAATCAGGTTTAAATTTTAATCCTATAGTTGTTGTTGTTGTTCTCCTCCTCCTCCTCCTCCTCCTCCTCCTCCTCCTCCTCCTTCTCCTCCTTCTTCTACTTCTTGTAAGGTGCCCTCAGGTCTGACTCATAGCAACCCTCATAGGGCTTTCAGTGGCTGATTGTTTCGGGATTGCTTTGGGAATGGATTGCCATCTCCTTCTCCCCTTAATCCTGTGTAAATAAACGAATTTTTTTTTTCTTTTTTCTTTTTCTTTTTTTTTTTCCCCCTCAATTTTCAAATAGCTAAGGATGCAAAGGAAAAGAAGCTGAACCCAAACCCAGTTTTTACTGTGTTCAGGTTCAGGTTCAGAAAAAATGCTTAAAAAATACTTGGACCATAACAGGTTCAGCGTTCAGGTTCAGTTTGAAGCCCTTGTTAGCTACACACAGGATTTGAACCTGAACCCAAAGCAAATGCATAGCCTCTAAATTTTAACATATAGAGCCTGCACCTGAACCTGAACCCAATTTTTTGTGGGTTTCAAGCCCTTACTCTAAGGGTTTGATGTTGGTCAAGTTACTAACTTCCCTGTGCTTCATTTTTCTTATCTGGAAAATGAGATAATAATAGAGTTGTTGTGAGGGTTAAGTGAGATAACCCATGTAAATTTAGAACTTTTCCTGCTCTATGGTACTATCATATTTTAAGCCAAAATATACATAGTGTCTAAAGTAGGAATGTTAATAAAAATGAATAGGTGCAGTTTAAATAATTTGTGTGGGGAGAAAGGCAGAATTTGTATTCTGAAATCTTCCTTATCTTTTATATATTATTCATGTGAATCATTCATCAAAAATAGAGTCCTTACCTTTTAGAGATTCAGATCGAAATATTTGTGGGTAAAATAATATGATATCCAAAATTTGTTTAAAATAATGCAGTGGGGCTTGGGGTGTAGCTCAGTGGTAAAATGTGTACTTAGTATGTGCAAAGCCCTGGGTTCAATCAGTAGCATCAATAATAATAATTATAATAATACAGTGGGGAGAGACTAGAGAATAAGAAAGTATATAAATAAAACAAGCCTGGCCATATACTGATCATTGTTGAAGCTGGGCCATAGTTACTTGAAATTTCATCATGCTATTTTCTTTACAATTTTGTATGTGTTCAAACCCATACTAAAAAGTTAAACGGTAATAATGAAGTCAGAATTTATAGCTATATTTTGCTGCATTGTATAAATTCTCTGGTGGAGACCGAATGTCCAATTTTCTTTTCCAACCAGACAATGATGAATTTCTGTCAACCTGGTAACAGAAGCATGTTGCTACGGCAACTCTTCACTGCATTAAATGGTTGCAGAGTCAAAATGGCGGCAGATTTTTTTGTCCAGGAAATGATTTGCATATGAGAGAGAGAAACCCACCCTAAAGACCTTTGTCAGGCACTCCCAAACCCTGGAAGAACATCCATCCCCTGCCTACCATGCAGGATGGAGGTGTAGACTCCCCCAGAGTTTTGAAGATCAAGGGGTTGAGGAGCCTTAGGGGCAGACTCCTGAGGAAGCCACCTAAATTTAGAGTTCTCGCTGCTGACTGGATACCATGGCCCAGGTAGGCAGCTGGTAGACAAGCAACAAGATCCTCTTATCAGGAAGACAGACTATGGACGAACATCTGTTTCTTTCCTTTTATGCCCTTTCCCAACATGTGCGACTGATCAGCGACAAGGAGCAGGGCCCAAGCCCCACTTCCTGCATGTGGGACTCTGTTTCCATAGAGGCCCACTATGCGTTTTTAGCAACACAAGAAAACCGTCATCTAGCAGGGGATCTCTGGGCATCATTAAGTCTATCTCTTGCCTTAATCATTTCTCTAAATTGTTCCATATGGTGACTTGAATGGCAACACGAAGGCAGACAGTCGCTGAGCAAGCCTAAAGAATTAATTCCAGAGCATAGAACAGGCCCTTCCTGCTTTGTTCAGAAGCAGGATTAGCTGTGGTCCCCACTCCTTGACCTGTTTGCTGTATCATCCTGAGCAAGTCATTTAGCCTGTATGTTTTTCACCTTTAAAAAATGGATCCCTCAAGAGGAGGATGAAGCAAGATAAAATATAGGGACATGCCTTGGAGAATGGATGCGTGATTGCTACCCGTGTGTGTGAGGGGAAATTACAGAGCCACCTAAGTCATTGCTTCGCTTCTCTTCTCTTTTCTTCCCTCTCTTCCCTTCCATTTTTGCCTTCCTTTTCCCTTCCCTTCCCTTTCCCTTGCCTTCCCTTCCTTTCCTTCCCTGTCTTTCTTTCCCTTCCCTTCCTCCCCCTTCCATTCCTTTCTTCCCTTTCCTTCCCTGTCTTTCTTTCCCTTCCCTTCCTCCCCCTTCCATTCCTTTCTTCCCTTTCCTTCCCCTTTCCTTCCCTTCCCTTCCTTTGCCTCTCTCCCTTCCCTTCCCCCCTTCCCTCCCTGCTTCTCTCCCATCCTCTTCCCATCCCTTCCCTTCTCTTCTCTTTCTTCTTCCTCTCCACCTTCCTTTCTCTCTCTCCCTCCCTCACTCCTCATCCCTTCCTTCCCCCCCCCCCACTCCTTAATTTCCCTCTCTCCTTTCCTTCTTTTTTAAAATTCCACAAACCAGCCTCAGTTTTGTTTTGGGACATGTCCTGTGGAGCCTATGTCCTCACATTTTCAACAGTTAGTTCATTTTCAGTTTCTGGTCATTTGCAGTAATCATCTAGCACGTGGATACTAGTACATGAGTTTAATCATTCATCGAATTCCCTAATTGCATCTATTGCACTAACTCACAGAGCTGCCTTTTTCCTCAATCTCCCTACAGCCAATCAAATTCAATACTTTATGATGCAAACTACTATTAACTGATTCAGGAAAATGCCTACATATCACTACCTGAGATTTCAACTTCTCAGTCAAGAAGTTGTCTTTACTTTGAGAGTGATAAAATTTTATTCTGACTAAGTCAGCACGTAGGATTGTTTGTTCACTTGGTTGTTTGTTTGTATATTTTCCTGACACTAGGTGCTGGCTACAAAAAGCCCCCAGCATCCTGCTTGTCATCAGGAATTCAAAACATTATTATTATTATTATTATTATTTTGCAATAGTGAGGGACTGAACCCAGGTCCTCATGCATATTTTACAAGACCTCTACCATTGAGTTGCACCTCCTGCCCCCTTTTTAATTTTTGTTTATCTCAGGACAGGGTCTCACTAAATAAAGTAGGCTGCCATAGCCTGCAATTTGCAATTCTCTTGCCTCAGCCTCCCAAATTGCTGGGATTACAGGCATGAGTAACTATGCCTTGCTCAAAACATTTTTAAAGTGACAAGAAGTCTGCTAGCTTGTGCTTTAATATGTGTCAATGGTTTTAAACCAACTGTTTTTCATGAACTGCTTCTGTTCTCTGGTTTTTGTTTCAGAAAGCTATGCTGACAAATATAACCAGTCCTTATGTAAAGATTTTATTAACTCTTGAAAACAGTAGCGCAAAATCTTGTCACTGGTTTTCAGAAAGCTTGATGCTTGTCAGGCCATGGAATATAATGTTAATTGATAGTGCATGTCTTTAGTAGCCTGTGCCAGCTCTGGGAAGTCAAGTACATACCTCCTCCTAAGCTCCCCAAGGGTACAGGCCCCAGATAAGACAAGGACTGAGGCCTGATACCCAGCACATAGTGGGATCCTGCCTGAGCAAAAGGACTAAGAGTATGGAGTGGAATCTCACGTTAGTCCAAAAAGGCAATGGGGAGCCATGGTAAGTCCTAGAGCAGTGACACAATGAGAGCCTTTTCAGACTCATCCATCTTGTGGTCTCCTTCTAGCTACTTTGGTGGTCTATAACAGTCACATGGGATTGTGAAGCCATGTCCTTGATGACTGAGCAGCCAAATGGCCTGGGAGCGGATCAAGCCCACTAAAGCTAGAATGTGGCAGTATTAGACAAAGGAACAAAAAAACTGTAAATGTGCTCAACCTAATGAACTTTATAAAACAGTGGATGAGCTATGGGTGTGACTCAGTGGTTGAGGGCTTACCAACATGCACAAGGCCCTAGGCTCGATCCTGGCACCACAAAAAAAAAAAAAAAAAAAAAAAAATAGTATACCAAGGACTAGTTATGGAGTTGGGACTAGGAATTTAAAAGCTTTATGAATAAGATCTCTATTTCTTAGTAATATTTGCCATGATCATCTTTTTATTTTTATTTTTTATGGTACTTAGGGGCTGAATCCAGGACCTCATGCATGCTTTGCAAATGCCCTACCACTGATTTGCACCCCCAGCCCATTTTTCTACTTTTTATCTTGAGACAGGGTCTCGCTAAATTACGCAGGCTGCTTCTGGCCTCAAACTCAAAATCCTCCTGCCTCAGCTTCCCAAATCGCTGGGATTACAGGCATGAGCCACCATGCCTGGCCACCATGATCATCATTTTTAAAACACGATATAAAGCTGAAATTCATTTTGCAACATTTTGGAAAATGCTATAGGAAGAAGCAGGTGAAGTCTTTATATAAAAAGCTTAAACTCCAAGTCTGAAAATACCTACATCTGTGTAGAAAAGACATGAGCCCCATCAGCCAGACACCTACTCCCAGCTGCAAACATGCAGCCTATTCCCCAGGCCCACCCATTTGGGAGTAGAAATCATATCCAATCAGCAGTCACAATCTCACCATTCTCAGAGCACAGTATCACCACTTAGCATGAGCTGCAACTCCCTCTCTCTGCCAAATAATTCAGATTCCTCCCAAATAGCTCTAGGACTTCAGACATTGGCAACATGGCTAGAATGGAGAATGGAAGTTGTCTCCTTTGGCTCCCACTCCCTTGTGGAATTTTCCTTCTCTTCCAACTCAACTTGTAGTGAGTTGCTGTCTTTGGTCACAAGAGGAGGTAAACAGGGCACAACCAGGGCTGCTTCAGTCCACATGGGTCCACCAGGCTCTGTATTTAAGGATGTCCTCACCTTTGTGGTCACTGAGATTGCTTGTATTGCTCTCCACATTCTGTGGAAATTTTAGTGAAATGTCTCTTAGTTTTTATCCCTGCTTATTTGATGGAAGGCAGTCTGTTCCAGTTAATGTAAGCAGGGCTCTGAAGTCAGACCAGCTTAGATCTGGATCCCAGATATTCTTTTCTCTAGCTCTGCGACCTAGGGCCAGTCACAGTGTCAGTTTTCCCAGCTATAAAGTAGGGGTGGTCAGAATCTTACCTTTGTGACAGTCCCTGTTCTCAGGATTAACCTGGCCGTGTCACACTGGGATTTAGCCACCAGTCCATGAGGACAAACAAAAAAACAATGTGGGTGATTCATACCATGCTTTTATTAGAAACCTCAACCTTAAAAAGTACCTAAAAAGCACCGAGGGTCGCTATGAGTCGGATACCGACTCGATGGCACCTAACAACAACAACAAGCAATGTATAGCACATAGTGCCTGTTTAGTAATGCTGATTTCCCCTTTGCCATGGTTTTTCCCTTCTTTAAACACGTCTGTCCTCTGTGGTCTGAAAGGCACACTTTACTATATATTCTCTTCTTGTGTTTTTCTTTTTACCACTGTAAGAATTTTAGAAAAATTTAAAAATATGTATCTTTGTGGTTTTGTTTTGTTCATGCTGTTGTTTTGGGTTTTTTTATTGTTGTTTTGGTTTGCTTATTATTATTATTAGGGTTGTTTTGACCTTTGTGTCCAGCAAGAACCCCTAGCTTGATTAACTGACTCCCATTCCATCTCTTCAAGAACTCCTCTAACCTCTAAAACCAGATCTGTTCACCATGAGGAATTCCCACCTTTGGTCTCCACCACTTCACCCAAGAAGTGTGCAAAATCATGTCCCAGAGCTGCTGTTTGACCCACGACATCTGTGTGGCCGGCTCTAACCTCCCTGCATCCCTATATTCTGTTATCCCTAGCAGAACATTCTCCAGCTTCTCAGGAGACTTCATGAAGGCAAAAGGAGTCGTGGAACTACAAGTATTCCTAAAAGTCTAAAGACAGTCATGGCCAGGCCTGCTGTGGGTGCTGCATGTCTGCCTGAAATGCGGTCAGCCTCTGCATTTGGCAGAAGCGTGTCAGTTCTCTGGGGTGGTACTTGTCCCTCTGACAGGTCAGATATTTTGAGCATCTAATAAAAGTGGAAAGCCAATTAATGATTACTTCCTTTTCCATAATGGAGATTGAGAATAACAAGAGTTCTTGTTGGCAAAAGGCTAAACGCCTCTGCTCTAGTTGATTCCATTTTACCAATACAAATTTATATGTTTCCATCTGACCAAAGGGACAAAACAGGAGACACCAGAATGGGAGGAGATTATGAATTTTAAGGTCCCATGCCTGGTTTGTCTGAAACCTCAAAGTCTGGTTCTTTGAGGCTGGAGGCACAACGGGAAATTCTTCATTTCATGGTGAAATACAGGATGCTTTCGTTTTGGATATCTGACCCTTCGGTGGGTGGAGGGTGGAGACACCAGGGGGAACACTCCCTGGCTCTTTTCTACTGCCCTTCAACCCACATCCACCCTGGCCTCACTGTTGCCTAGCTTCCTATGCAAGCCTAGCTTCCTGTGCTTGGCCAGTTATGGAAAATGAGTGGGAATCCTCTCCTACCCATGCCTCATCCCTCCCTGAACTACAGGTTAGAGCACAGATCTGCGATTCTGGCCATATTGGAAATTTGGGGGTGTTTCTGTCACCCTGGGGTTGGAACCCAAGGAAAGAGTGGAAGGCAAGAGCTCTACCACTGAGCTACCCCCCAGCCCCTGGAGCATTTTAAAACAGTATTTGTTGCGATTACCCCTACTACATTGTTTGATGAGCCTGGAAGGTCTAGTCCACAATTTGTCCAAGGTGACGACTGTTTCCAATTCCGTGCCCTTAGGCTTCATTGCTGCTCATTCTGATACTGCTTTACTCTCCCCTGGATTGACCTTGTTAATAAATAAAGTCTGTGAGGGAGGAATCTCTCCTAAAAGAGAAGCTCACTCATCCTTGAAAGTGTATAAGATATATTTTTTTAATGTCTGCCTTGTGAAAAATGCTGTGGTAGCATTAGTAGACAATAGGATTTTAATTATGAATCTAATATATTTGTATCACAAAACCATTTGTATCACAAAACGATAAAGTACTGTGATTACAAAAAGCATTTTTAGAAACAATAAACCTCCCTTGAATATGCTCCTGAACCACATTAAGATTCAGTTTTAGCTCTCCTTAGTAATATCAAATAATATTGGGTGGGTTAGCAATTTTAAAATGTATTAAATGTAAATTGATTTTGTATTGTCAGGAATAATATTGAGAGACATTCTGTAGTCCCTATCGTGAACCTTGGCTGGCTCCTGTCCCATATGTTTCTAATCATGGAAGCTTTGTATAGCATTTCTATTTTTGTAATGTGCTCTCTTGACTGCCTGATAGACACACTGTACATCACTTTCCATCAATCCTGGTCTTGTCTGTTTACTATGAGCCAGTGGCCAATCCAGGGATAGACACTGAGCCCCAAGGGTGGGCAAAGCTCGGAGAGGGTGGGGCAGTGATCCCAAATGCAGGCCTGGGAGGCCGCTCCATCACTTTCAAGCTCTTTCTCTTACAAGATTGTTAGCTCTTCTACTACCACGGCCAGCAAATGCTCTTCTAAGCCATAAACATTTTAGTTTGCCATGCAAAATGAGTTGACATTTGTTGAACACAACTTAATTCCACTTTTGGTGGGATCAAGAAGCACTGATTTCAAGATTCCCTGGGGGCTGCAGCAAGGGATCTGGGTAGCTGCAACTTTTTGGTTTGTTCATGTAATACATTTCATAAACATGGCCAAATAATCATATGCCTCCTAGGAGCTTGCATCTTATTGAGTACAAGAATCTGCTCCAGATAAATATGAAAAAAAATTAAAGCACAGGAAAATTTTGAGGAGAATACAAGACCTTAAATGATCAATTCTATGGCACAGAAAATATTTGTCAAGGAGGCTAAAGGATCCACAAAGACGGGAAGGAGGGAAGGATCATCCAGGCAAAAAAAAAAAAAAAAAGTATGCGCAAAGGTCAGGAGGCAGAATGCACTGGAGGCAGGTTTCCCTGACAAGACCAGACAAGAGCAAGAGCAAAGGGAAGCTGGACCCAGCCAGGAATTGCCTCAAATTTCAGGGTGTGTCCTCGGCTGTAAACAGCCACTGAAGGTGTGATGGTCTTTGCCAGAAACACATTTTATACATAGATTGAAAAAAAAAAAAAAGAAAAAAAAAAGCTATAGTAACTATTGCAGTTCTTATTGTCTTATCCTGCTTTTCTCTTAGCAGTGTATCAAAAATGTTTTCAGTGTTCTTTGTTAGAGCTATTTTTAATTGTAAAATGGTTAACCATTCAACTATTCCCTTATAAGTGAATATTTAGATTGTTTTCAATGTTTTTATTATTATAAATTAGAGTAGTATAATTTTGTACATAAAACTTTTCCTCCTATTTCAAAGTAATCCTGTGCTAGGACATATACCTAGATGTCACACCAGCCATATGGGACAGTATTAGCTTTTTTAACTACCCAATGGTCAAAAAATCATTATCTTCTAGTTGTAATTTATATTCTTTCAATGACTGGTAAAATTTAATTGCTCTCCATATTTTTCAACAAATATTATTAGGGAAAGAGATAAAGTTATAAAGTAATTTAGTGAACAGATAAAGAGAATATCAATTGGTATTTTACACCCCAGTAAATCTGTGGCCTATGGAGACCAGGGAAATAATTACAGACTAGGCTGAAGTTCTTTTATAAAGTTATGTTATTATTTAAAAATCAATGTGTTTTCTAAAGACTAAATTGCTCTTTGGAGGGAGGGCATTAGACAAGCTAATAAACTTTTATAGACACGCACAGATAGTGAAATCAAGTACCTATGTGATTTAGATACCAGAGTCTAAACCAGTGTCCCTACAGCTCAGAACTTGTCTGTTCTACTAATAGAAACACAGGAATAAATTCTTTTTATTGACCTCAGGAAGGTCTGTAACATCTCACTGGAGGGCGGCTCCAGGCAGAGCTCCAATGGTTTTAAAACAGTGACTTTGCTAAGCCACTCTACACAGGAAATCTGTGTTTTCCAGCCCATTAGGACCAACCCCCAAATCAATTTACAACTATATTCATGAAAAGCTCTGAGCAAGATTGCTGTGAGAATCCTCTTCAAAGGCCAAGTTCTAAAAGGGGATTTCTCTCCCATCGGCTGCCTCAAGGACAGGACCCTACTCTTAAAAGATTTGTTTGAAACTTCCGTAAAATCTGACTGCTTCTCAGGGAAATACTGTAATCACTACAACTGAGTCAAAGCCAGGCCTCTGATGGAGCAGACACCTGAGGTGTGACTGATTCTACCAGACAAAAAGACCACCCCTGTGGGGAGAACAAAGTTCTTGGGGGTTGTTTCCAGAAGCTGCTGTGGAGGGCCCGCCCTGGGCAGCTGCTGTGGAGGAATGCAGAGCTGGCCTAAGAGGGGCACATCCAGTGAGACCCAGGACATAGATGCTATGGAGACCACTCATGGAGTTGTTGACATGAAAGCCATTGCAATCCACAATTTGCCAAGATGAAAAGGATCCCTATGCTCTTGTGGTCTCTTCCCCTGCTCCTAGGGACCATTCCTTCAGGTAGCATGGTTCAGGTGCCAGGGTCTCTGTCCTTGGAGTCATAAGGGTCTAGCACCACCAGGTCAATGACTATTTAATAGCCTTGTTAAAGCTAATCATTTAAAAACTTGTTGTTGTTGTTGTTGTTGTTAGGTGCTGTTGAGTCCTGTTGGACTCATAGGGACACTTATAGGGTTTTTAATGGCTGATTGTTTCAGGATTACCTCGGGAGTGGATTACCATGTCCCCCCATTTTTGCGGTGCTGAGAATCGAACTCGGGACCTCAGAGACTGCAGAGTGGTGCTCTGCCAACTCAGCTAAATCCCAGCCCCTTTTTATTAAAAATCTAGTTTTACAAAAAGGCTGTCAAAGGTCTGTGTCACACTCCAAACTCAAGTACTGAGCACAATGACAAGTTTAAACTAGTCACATAAAGCCACCAGGGTTAAGGCTTAGCTTCTGGGCCATGAAAGCTTGTTCTTCTCATCTCAGGGTCTCTGACATAATATTGGGGTGCCCTCCACATGCATCAGATTGGAGAGAGCATTTTGCTGAAACCCCCTCGTGGAAAGCCAATGTAACTAGACAGATCCTTCTTGACTTCATGTTTGTCCTAGGAATAGTCAATAAGTAGAGCCGCAAGCAGAGGACCTGAAGAGGGCTAAAAAGTCTCTCTGATATAGTTCCTGCCTCAGGACATAGGGACTGTTCATTTTGGGGACTTTCTGTTCTCATCTGTGTTCCTGAAGCTGGACACCACTCTAGTGAGGGAAATGATGGACAGCAAGGACAGCACAAAGAGAGAGATAATTAATCAGGTCGTTACTTGGCAGGCAGCCAGAGGTTCCTTGGCAACGTAGATCCTTCAGCTGTCAGCAATCAGAACACAGGCAGCTTTCAATTATCAACGCTATTGGAGGGGGCAGTGATGTGGGTAATCCAAAACAGCAGATAATCCCTCCAAATCATTTAATTTATCTTTTGAATGATTTTCACATGTATACACACGATTACTTCCTCCCTCATTATGTTCTTTTTTGGCTAAAAGTAAAACTGATGTGCGTTCCTTGAGCATACACCGGCTGATAAAAGTGGGCAAAAGGAAACTTGTCCTCAGATTAAACATTTTTGGGGAGTTGGGCACTGGTGGATAATCAAGGGTTTAATATATATGGTTTCATATAGTCATAGCACTGAAAGAAACCAAGAGATGGTTTATTTCAAAACCAATGCTTTGCAGATGAAGAAAGCAAGTCAATTGCCTAAGACCCTGTGGATAACTAGATGTCCATCCTCTTGTCATTTCATTCCTAAGAATTCTCCTTCAGTTGACTGTTCCTTTAACAAGTTTGTTCCTGATGAGGGAGAAGTCATAGGAACTCAGATGTAGCATCAGCTCAAGTGCTTCACATGGGGTTTGTGGTGTGAAGCTAAGACGACAGGCCCCAGACCAGTGGCCCCAATCCTGAAAGCTCATTAGGATCACCCAAGGATTATTAGAAACATCCTTGACCAATTAAATTAGAATTTAGAGTGAGTCGGGGCAGTGTGGGTGAGACTCAGGCAGCAGCATTTAAGAAGCTCTCCAGGTGAATTCACAGTGCAATCAAAGCCAAGAACAACCTCCCAGAATCCTGCCCCACTTCTCTTACTTGCCATATAGTCTTAGACAACCCACCTCATCTTTCTGTGCCTCAGTATCCTCTATAAAATGGAATGATGATGATTGTTTAATACTTTGCCTTGCTGAGTTGCTGGGGGATTTAAATGGTTTAATATATAGAAAGCACTTAAAACATAAAAAAAGTACATGCATATTAGCTGTTATTATTATTACTACTACCACTCCCACTCCTATTACTAGGGTATATGAAGGCACTGTAGAAGAAAGAATATGCCAAGGGTATGTCTACAAACATTGTGCTAAATGGGGATCAGTTTTGAAATGTTGGCTTGGGATCTTGAGATTTAAGTCGACCTCTACTCAACAAAGGGGAGAATGACCTGGCAATCCACTCCCAAAGCAATCCCAAAGCAATCAGCCATTGAAAACCTTATGAGGGTCGTTATGAGTTCTACCTGACTTGACAGCACCTAACAACAACAACTATTCAACAAAATACCCAAGGACTGGCACATAAGTGTAGGAGTTGGGAAAGAAAGAAATCAGCTCCTAAAAAAGTATTTGCCATTCAGTTTGGTCGAGTAAAAGGGAGAACATTTTAATGGGTTGAATTTGAGTGATACCTATAGAATTTGAGTGATACCTACAGTTTTTAAAATTACCATAGCATTTGGCCATTGTTCACTCAACATTTACCATATTGATTATAATCCTGCAACAGCTATTGCCAGGGTCAATTTAAAGCATTGCTGATTCTGATGTTACATCATGGTCACAGCTCCCTCAGAGCAGCTGCGCTGTACCTTACATGACAGGAATGTCCAAATTTGCTTCCCTGAGCCCAATGTGATAGGGAACACTTGGTATCCATTTTCTTGTGGTTTTAAGAAGTTTTGTGCAATAATTTCATAGTACAACCAGGAATTTTTTGACTTCTCATTGCTATGGACTTTGTGTTGCTATGGACTATGGAATTTGTGTTCCCCACAAATTCATATGTTGAAATTTCAACCCTAAATGTAATATTTTTAGGAGGTGAGACCCTTGAAATGTAATTAGGTCATGAAGGTAGAGCCTCATGAATGACATTAGTACCTTCATAAAAGACAAACAATTGAGCTCTCTCTGCGTTCTTCCATGTAAGGATACAATGGGAAAATGGCTGTTGGTAACCTGGAAGAGGGTCCTCGCCAGAAGACAACATGTTGGCACCCTGGTCTTGAACTTCCAGCCTCCAGAACTGTGGGAACTAAATTTCTGTTGTTTATAAGCTACGCAGCCTATGGGACTCTATTATACAGTCTAAATTAAGACACCCATGTTTTATTTATTAGCAAACTGATAGATTAGAGAGGAGCAGTTATTGGCTCTCAGAAATTTACCTACATACTGTTCCTCAACACTCAGGACACATAATGTGGCCAGTTTCGTTCCAAGGAAGCAGGCATACTCTAAAAGCAGTTTCAGGCTAAATGAAATTCATATGCTCTCACAAAATGTTTTATTGACTATGCAAAGACATTTGACTGTGTGGATCATAACAAGTTATGGATAACATTGCGAGGAATGGGAATACCAGAGCGCTTAATTGTACTCATGAGGAATCTATACATGGACCAGGAGGCAGTCATTTGAACAGATCAAGGAAATACTGCCTGGTTTAAAGTCAAGAAGGTATGCATCAAGGCTGTATCCTTTCACTGTACCTCTTCAATCTCTATGCTGAGCAAATAATCTGAGAAGCTGGACTTTATGAAGAAGAATACAGCATCATGATTGGAGGAAGACTCATTAACAACCTGCGTTATGCAGATGACACAACTCTGCTTGCTGAAACTGAAGAGGATTTGAAGCATTTACTAATGAAAATCAAAGAACACAGCCTTCAGTATGGATTGTGCCTCAACATCAACAAAACAAAAATCCTCACAGCTGGGTCAGTAAACAACTTCATGATAAACAGAGAAAAAATTGAGATTGTCCAAGATTTTGCTTTACTTGGTTTTACAATCAACACCCACAGAAGCAGCAGTCAAGAAATCAAAAGATGCATTGCATTGGGAAAAGCTGTTGCAAAAGACCTCTTTAAAGTGTTGAAAAGTAAAGATGTCACATTGAAGAAAAAAGTGCACCTGACTCATTCTATGGTATTTTCAGTCACATCATATGCTTATGAAAGCTGGACATTGAATAAGGGAGACAGGAGAAGAATTGATGCTTTTGAGTTATGGTGCTAGAGACAACTATTGAATATACCATGGACTACCAAAAGAACCAACAGATCTGTTCAAGAAGAAGTGCAACCAGAGTGCTCCTTGGAGGCAAGAATGGCTAGACTATGTCTTACATATTTTGGACATGGAGTCAGGAGAGACCAGTCCCTGGAAAAGGACATCAAGTTTGGGAGAGTGGCAGGCCAACAAAAAAAGGAAGACCCTCAATTAGATGGACTGACACAGTGTCTGCAACAATGGGCTTAAACATAAAAAACATCAAATGAATGGCACAGTGCCAGGGGTGTTTCATTCTATTGTACGTAGGGTCACTATGAGTCAGACCCAATTGGAGAGCACCTAAGAACAGCAAATGCTTCTTACAAAAATCCTAGCAACACCTGTAATCCCAGTGGCTTGGGAGGCCGAGGCAGGAGGATCGCAAGTTCAAGACCAGAGGCAGTCTGCGTAATTTGGCGAGACCCTGTCTCAGAAAAGTAAAAAAAAATGGGCTGGGGGTGCAGCTCAGTGGTCCAGCGCTTGCAGAGCATGCAGGTGTGAGGTCCTGGGTTCAACCCCCAGTACCGCAAAAAAAAAAAAAAAAAAAAATCCTAGCAAGTAGGCTTCTTTCTAAATAGACTAGTATTTTACAGAAAAAAAAATTTCAGACCAATCTCATAATAACATAAAGCCTTATGGTTTTTGTAAATTATAAAACCTATAGGATTTTAGAATTTGGTTCATTTCTACTAGTGAAGAAATAATGTCAAGTTAACTTGCGATTATAAAGACTTTCTTTAATAGAGAAGTTTTTTATTAGAAAATTTTAATGTACATCATAATGTGATTCATTTTGACATGCTTTTCATTGTGACAATTTTCATATATGCAATTTGATAAACATTATTCATATAGGTTACCCCTTATCGTCCCCTATGCTTCCCTCCCTACCCACTTCCCATCTAAGTTTCCCATCCAAGTCTTTTCCTTTAATAGAGAAGTTTCAAAGATTACACTGCAGTGTTTTTTTGTAAATTGTATCAAAGTATAACATATATAACAGAAAAATGTACCAGTCATAAGCATACAGCTTAATGAATTTTCATTAAAAATTATATAATGATCAAATTTATTAAAGAAAAGGAAAAAAAAAAAGAACAGGGGAGCCAGGTATGGTGGCATACCTCTGTAATCCTAGCACTCAGGAGACAGAGGCAGGAGGATCTCAAATTGAAGCCAGCCTGGGATATGTAGTGAGACTCTGTCTCAAAAACAGACAAACAAAAAAAAGCAGAACAGAAATAGGGAAGTACAGCACAGCTTAGCATGTACGAAGCCCTGGGTTCAATCCCCATAACCAAAAAGAAAACAACAAACAAACAAACAAAAAATAGCAGAATATTGTCAGCACCCTAGAACCCATCAGACCCAGATACTACTCCCATGTAACTACAATCTCGATTTCTAACACCATACACTAGTTTACTTCTAAAAATTATTTTCATATTTTAATATACTTAAATTTATATAAAAGGAATGATACAGTCTGGACTCTCTTGTGTCTGATTACTTTTGTTCAACGTTGTGAGATTCATACATATTATTGTATTTAGTAAGCCAGCCACCATAGTAGCTGTACTGTGTTCATTCCATTTGTTCCACATCCTCACCAACAGTTGTTACAATATACTGTTTTCATTTGAGCTATTCTTCCACTGACTGAACTCTTTAGGAAAAAAAAAAAGATAAAGGACCTTATAAATCATGATATTGAAAGTAGCTCAACCTGTCCTGATATCAGGCTGGGCTGCTCATTCTTCAGTGGAAGTGAGAGAGGGACTAGGATGGCATGGCTACAGAGCCACTAAACCTGCATCACTTCCTCTAGTTCCCTGGCTGAGCTCCTTTGGCAATGGGACAAAGAAGAACATGAGGAAGATAGCCCCAGTTCTTGCACACAGTGTTACCTGGGCAACAGAGACTTTTCAATCCCTGGAAGAGTCCATGAGTATGTACTTAGTAGTGCCCATATTGGAATCTTGCCAGAAGCCCAGCCCCAGCCCTCCAAGAATTTACAGTAATCTCCATGGTTTGGAAAGGTAACTCTGTCAGTGAAGCTAGGCACATAAACTGGGACTGGGGGAAATGAAGCCAGGAGATGCTACACAGTCCAGAATATAGAATCAGGTGCTAGACACAGCATGGCAAATTCCCAGCTGCTTCACTTACTCAGTTTGCACCTCCCTGGAAGTGAACTTCCTTTATTGAAAATTGACTCCCATCTTAGTTTTTACATTTTGACTTTTTAACCTAACTTGAATGCTGGTTTCTACTAAGATTCTTGTGGGTCTTAGGGGTCAGTGATCCTCCACTCCTGAGCCTATTTGTTCCCTTCATAGGTTTTTTTTCCTAGATATTTCTAGAGCTTAGCTCCTGAGTAACACTCTAATTCAGGGTTCCCCAACCCCCCAGGCCATGGACCAGTACAAGTCTGTGACCTGTTAGGAACTGAGCCGCACAAGAGGAGGTGAGCAGCAGGAGAGTGAGCAAACCTTCATCTGTATTTACAGCAGCTCCCCATTAGCTCATATCTGGAAGCCACCCCCCCACCTTCCTAGTCCATGGAAAAATTGTCTTCCACAAAACAGATCCCTAGGGCCAAAAAGTTTGGAGACCATTGCTCTAAATATTTACCAACTTTTATTCACTTTCTAGCACTTTTATAACACTACTGGCCATTCCCACCTAGCATAACTCCTTCAAGAACATGCCTGGACTTCAGAATTCAACCCTATAGTGGCAAAATCACAACTTTTCTGAGCCTCAATTTCCTCCTTTGGTTCTATGAGGATTAAATTAGATGACTTGTGTGAAATACTTAGTACTGCCCCTGGCACACATTGGGCATGCAAACCTCTCACCTGTCAAATCATATGGCAACTTGAGTCAGGCATCACTATGGATGAGGCCACACCAGGAAAATGCTTCTCCATGGCAGGAGAAGATCCAGCAGGCACTCGTGGGCTGGGAGAGAGAGCTCAGGGAGTAGTCAGGGTTGTTATTTTTCTATCTGGAAATCTGTCCTCTGGAACCGTTGAGTGTTTTAACTTGATCCCAGTGTTCAAGGGATTTTCTCCCTTGGGTGTTTGTTCCTCTACTTGCTCTATATACCACGTAGGGAAACCTAAACTGTATCAACCTTTCTGCTTGATTTGTCATTTCCTAAATTTAAATCTCAAATCTTCTAAACTTTGTGCACAGTCTTTGGTATTATTGTTTTTCCCACTTTTCTTCATGTAGTTTTAAGTCTTTAGATATGTCCTTAAACATTTTTCCTAAATGGTTAGTGGATAATCACACAGTCCCAAAGGTGAGCTTGGAAAATGTTGACACCATAGTTTTCAATTCCTAGCCTAAGAAGGGCACAGCTGTATGACATTGACACTTGAATGATTTGCTGAGATTATCTAACAAATATTATGCATCCACTTCGGTTAAGGAGCTGAGAAGGCCCCAGAGACTAATGAAAGACTGCTCTCAAGGGGCTCACAATCTCAAGGAGAAAATGATTAATAAGACAGCGCACAAGGGGAAAAGATCATAAACCAAGGTAGCCAACATTTGACTGCCTGCTCTACCACTTACAGGGTATGTGGCCTTGAGCAAGTTTCTCTCCTTCTCTGAGCTTTACTCTGTTCATCTGCAAAGTGGAAACAATAAAAGTCTTCTTGACTGTATAGTGGGAAGATTAAATGAAGGAATGCCTAAAAAGCATTCAGCATAGTAGCTGGCAAAGTAGCTATTCAATAAAGATTCTGACCCTCCACTCCTACTTCCTAGTTATCCAGCAACACACACCAACACAAACCTCAGATCTGATTAAAGATGAGAAATATTTTTTAAAAAGCTAAACTTTTACTAGTTACGTGGCCCCCGAGCATGAGAGAAGGACCTGGCAATCCACTCCCAAGGCAATCCCGAAACAATCAGCCATTGAAAACCCTATGAGGGTTGCTATGAGTCGGATACCAACTTGAGGGCACCTAACAACAACAACAACAACAAACTTTTACGTATAACATTGCTGTGTTAATTTAATGCACATATTTAATAACAACCATCCATTCCATAGACCATCCTGTTCAGTCTATAAACTCAAGGTGTCGGGGTTTTAGCTCTAGCCCGGCTAAAGTTAGGGCCAAACCCTCAACAAACCAACGTGGCCGATGTCGGGAAAGAAGGACCTCGGGAGACCTTCAGATGGTTGGAGAAGGACAGGGAAGGTTTATTGGGGTGCTCCCCTGATGGAGAATAAGGAGCAAGCAGCCCCAATAGAGCAAGGCTCTATCCCTATTAGTGCTGGCTCTAGACCTGCAACATGGAATGCTGCAGGCTAAGTGCTGGTACAGCTCAGCCTTAAGGGCACAGCCACAGCAGCTGGTGTTTAGTTGAGGTCTGATGGTCTTGACTCTTGAGGCTCGCCTTCTTTACCCCCCTCCTTCCCAAGGTTGGGAGGAGTTGGGAGGCTCTTCGTGGCTTGCTAGATGCCTTCGGCTCTTTGGCTCTTTGGGGCCCCTGGGCTTGAACTCGCCAGCTTGCTAGATGGTCTTGCTGGAGTAGGGAAGCGCTGGTCCAGGTGGTGAGGTCCAGGAGATGGTCAGAGAGGTCAGGATCGGTGGTGCTACAGAGATCATAGGGTGCTGATGGGGTCCAGGAGCCCTGCTTTTATAGGGTCCTGGAGGGGTCACATGGTGGGGTTCAGCCAATCAGGGCACACAGCTGGGCGGTACAGGGGGCAAACGGACATAACTGCCAAGTAGAGACAGTTACTGCCTGCAAGGTGGTGAGGGGAGCCAATCAAAATTAAGGTGGTTAAGGCTGGTCAAGCTGGCTGGGGGCCATCTTTGCTCACTCGATGGGAGGGGCTGTTTTGAGTGAGTGAGATGAGCCCTGGGGTCAACTAGGGGTCAGCCCCTCAAGCTGTTATGAGGGACCCTAGCTGGGAAATATAATTT